>JAVTVY010028467.1:0-106702 GCA_036873755.1 Hanleya hanleyi
AATATAATGCTCAACGTCTTTTCATATTCGGTCCGTATCTTCCGAATGCGGGATATCGTGAACGATCTCTCCGGACATTTCAAGCTGACTCGCCGTTCTTGAAGTAGGATCTGGTCATTTGTTTGCATGTTACCATAAAATATAAGTTTTAATCTGTTTTCACATTAACCGTAAAGGGGCGCATCTGGTATCATTAAAAGAATAATCAAATAAATAAAACTTTACATGAATGCAAAATAAAAACTGCCACGAGATCTACATGCATCTGATTACTGCATTCATATATGGCACATCTGCGAAATTAATGGATTATATTGAGTACACTGAAAACAAAATTCCTTAAAATTTAAGGAATATTCCTCGACAATTACACCAGCGAAATATTCCTTAAAATTCAATAAGGAATATTCCGTAGCATGTTAAGGAAATTCCTTAACATGGCAAGGAATATTCCTAAGTTATGTTGAGGAATATTTTGCTGGAGTAACAGTCGGGGAATATTCCTTAAATTGGTGAATAAATGAATGAATGAATGAATGAGTAAACCTTTAAACCGCGGAGTAACCTTTACACTGCGGTTGCTAGCTTTACTTCGCGAATTAAAAGTTTTCGCCGTTAAGAATGCGAGAAATCTGAAGAAATTCTGTGTTAACCTTATCTGGCCTGGGATGTTTAGGAACTGTCCAGCCCCTCCCCCCCTTCCCCACCCCTCCCCTAACTATTTTTCTTATCCCTCGAGGTAAAGGAACTGAAACTTACCACACTACACCTTTCCGTAAGCCTGTAAAATAAAATGCAAAAAAAAAATCCAAGATAGCCGCTTTGATGACGTCACAGTGACGTCATTTTCAAAAAATACCTTTCTTGGTCGATTTTTTGATAAAATTTTGCGAAAATTTTATTCATGTAATTTTTCCAAAAAAAATGCATGATAAATTACCCGCGATTTTACCCGTGATCCTCTGCTCGGGAGGTTATGCAAATAGGCTCCAAATGACCTCAAAATGATAAACAACTACAAATTCACGTAGTGTCAGCTTTCATTTTTTTGTCATTCCGGAGATTGCGCAGAAAATTTGGTTGGGGTGGGGGGGGTGTCGAATGTCCCTCTCGCATGACTGGTAGGGTTAAACAAGGAATTGTTTGCATGAAATAGTTCAAGATATATAGAAAACATGCAAATTTGACCCCGTCTTTGAAAGACCCACGAAATATGCCGTTAAAAGAATACAAGTAGTGGTCTAGTCACCCCACTGAATGTCAGCTTTTACATCTTTATAGAACAGTTACATATCGCGACTTGCATTCATAGAAACAGAAGAACGTGTCATTTCTCGTTTTGACTTGTTGTAACGTATGCTCGCCAATATGTTGTATTCTTCATTGTAGTGAACAAGCTCCCACCGGACAAGCAAAGAGGCGAAAAATCAGGAGGAAAAGCCCTTAGGTGTGATGCAGTCTTACCTGGCTATTTCTTAGCATAAATTTCAAGATTTTCTGTCAAAATTATCTTGTTTTTCCATTTCATTTTCGTCCTCACTCACCTCCTGGGTAGGAGGGAGAGACAGAGAGAGGGGGGCTTAGCGCGTTATTGATCTACTAACAACCGGTGACATCAACAGGTCACTTTCGGCTGACCTTTGTGGGGTCATTCTCGGTTCTGGTCACGTGATCGGAAGTGCACAATAGTGGAAATGCGCACAATAGCGGAAATCATGCGCAGGGTTAAAGGTCACTTTATATCACATGACCGGAACCGGAAGTGACTTCACAAAGGTCAGACGGAAATGATCTGTTGGCGCCACCTGTCGGAAGTAGGCCAATAACGCCGAAACTCCCCTTTCTATACTACTCTCTGGTAAACATGTTCACGTGTAAACTGGATGGAAAATCGGAAGTAGTAATCGAGGCGGACACTGGGCTCCAGGTTAGGACTTTCGTCTCCTGGAAGCCGGTGTCCCAGGACATCCAAATCCAGACCTGAATGCCCGACGGACAATTAAATCCAGATCTTAGTGTCTTGGGACACTTACGTCTAGACGCGAGTGTCCCCCGGACACTGGATGCATGGGGCCACCGTTTCCGTCACACCGGTGCTAGGGGCCGTGTGGTCATATCATCCAAGTTGCCACATGAACAGGTACAATAAAAGCGTACCTGAGATACAACACATATCACGAATTGTTAGATTATTGGTATGTGCTTTAGAATAGGTTAACCAGAGGACTATTCTGTGAAGTCATGTGACGCAGTCAGTATGTCGGCACCTCTTTCCACTTCCCTTATATGTGTTGTAATTTGACAGTTCTCTTCGAAATGCTTTATAATTCATACATTCAAATTAAATCCGAACTTTTTTATGGGGATGGATATTGTTTTTATTTTAATTTTATTATACTGAAATACTATAAGGTATCTGCAAATGTATTCTCAGGATCAAATCCTGCGACGGAACATCCTTCAGATATTCCCTCCCAGGATTTGATACTCAATGTACTGCAAATGATTTATGTACCCACAATACACACATCTTGTAGTATATTAAATACAGCAGTGTCTCACCCGACCTCATGTTGTGAGTATTCAATAGGAAATTCACACTGCTTTTCCATTCCCTCACTTTTATAGTATATAAAATACAACAGAATAGTTCTTCTGTTTCATTGCCCTCTTTTCACAGAATATATCAAATCCATATGACTATTTTCTCTCACAACTTAATCATGTTAATATATTCGAATACACATAATACTTTGTGAAACCTTTCCTCGTTCGTCGTACTCTGAGCCGTTTTCGTTAAGCTGTCTAGTAGAATTGAACAAGAACACATGGTAGAATTCGTGCTCACAGGTTAAACACCGCAATCAGCCCTTGTTCCTGATTAGCTGAGTGGCGACTTGAACTTGTAGGCATGCACACGATGGTCGATACTTCATGTAAGGGAGCACCAGAGAAGAAACATAGTTCAACAGGGTAGAGATATTTCTGAATCCTTGATGCATGAGTTTGACATCGTTGAACAGTTTTCTGCCATTTTTATGCCTCTATCTTACAATGACACAAACTGTGACAATATTATACACTACATTGTTAAAGGAATACTTCATTCGGAATTCATTTGATTGTTGTACATCTCCTATACACTAAGCACATGATGACAGCTGCTTTGCACTGTTCTACACTACCTTGTCACTGACAGCGGCTTTGCGGTCTTATACACTACCTTGTCAGTGACAGTGGCTTTGCGGTATTCCAGACTGCGTTGTCAGTGACAGCGGCTTTGCGGTCTTCTACACTACCTTATCATTGACAGCGGCTTTGCGGTCTTCTACAGTACCTTGTCAGTAACAGCGGCTTTGCGGTCTTCCAGACTACCTTGTCAGTAACAGCGGCTTTGCGGTCTTCTGCATAATCCTTTCATTGATAGCGGCTTAGCGGTTCTCCGCATACTGAATGATGCAGTCTTCTTTCTTATGTTCAACACTACATTGTCAGAGACAGCGGCTTTGCGCTCTTCTACACCACTTTGTCATTGACAGCGGCTTTGCGGTCTTCTACACTACCTTGTCAGTGACAGCGGCTTTGCGGTCTTCTACACTACCTTGTCAGTGACAGCGGCTTTGCGGTCTTCCAGACTACGTTGTCAGTGGCAGCGGCTTTGCGGTCTTCTGCATAATCCTTTCATTGATAGCAGCTTAGCGGTTCTCTGCATACGGAATTATGCAGTCTTTTTTCTTATGTTCAACACTACATTCTATGCTACCTTGTCATTGACAGCGGCTTTGCGGTCTTCTACACTACCTTGTCAGTGACAGCGGCTTTGCGGTCTTCTAGGTTACGTTGTGAGTAACAGCGGCTTTGCGGTCTTCTGCATAATCCTTTAACTGATAGCAGGTAATAGTTCTCTGCATACGGAATAATCTAGTCATCTTTCTTGTCTTCAACACTACATTGTCCTTGACAGCGGCTTTGCGCTCTTTTACACTACCTTGTCCTTGACAGCGGCTTTGCGGTCTTCTACACTACCTTGTCAGTGACAGCGGCTTTGCGGTCTTCAGCATAATCCTTTCATTGGTACCGGTTTAGCAGTTCTCTGCATACGGAATCATCCAGTCTTCTTTCTTATGTTCAACACTACATTGTCAGAGACAGCGGCTTTGCGCTCTTCCACACTACCTTGTCATTGACAGCGGCTTTGCGGTCTTCTACACTACATTGCCAGTTACAGCGGCTTTGCGCTCTTCCACACTACCTTGTCATTGACAGCGGCTTTGCGGTCTTCTACACTACCTTGTCAGTGACTGTGGCTTTGCGGTCTTCTACACTACCTTGTCAGTGACAGCGGCTTTGCGGTCTTGTAGACTACGTTGTGAGTAACAGCGGCTTTGCGGTCTGCTGCATAACTGATAGCCGCTTAGCGGTTCTCTGGATACGGAATCATACAGTCATCTTTCTTAACTTCAACACTACATTGTGAGAGACAGCGGCTATTACCCCAGTTACGCTTTGGTGGAGAAATTATCTGACATCTATAGCTGAAATGACACTGAACCTGATGGTTATGAAGCATACCTAACCCTAAGTCCTAATCCCGCTTTGACACTCGACCTCAGATACATTCCTCCCTAACACCGCTTTGACACTCGACTTCACGTACATTCCTCCCTAATACCGCTTTGACAATCAACTTCACGTACATTCCTCCCTAACACCGCTTTGACACTCGACTCCATGTACACAGCTTTGACACTCTACTTCACGTACATTCCTCCCTAACACTGGTTGACACTCGACTCCACGTACATTCCTCCCTAACACCGCTTTGACACTCAACTCCATGTACATTCCTCCCTAACACCGCTTTGACATTCGAGTAAACATACATTCCTCCCTAACACTGGTTGACACTCGACTTCACGTACAGCTTCGACATTAGCCTAGTTACGCTTTGGTGGAGAAATTATCTGACTTCTATAGCTGAAATGACCCTAAACCTGATAGTTATGAAGCATAGCTAACCCTAAGTCCTAATACCGCTTTGACACTCAACATTACATACATCCCTCCCTAACACCGCTTTGACACTCGACTTCACATACATTCCTCCCTAACACCGCTTTGACTCGACTTCACATACATTCCTCCCTAACACTGGTTGACACTCGACTTTACTACAATCCTCCGTAACACCGCGTTGACACTCGACCCCATGTACATTCCTCCCTAACACCGCTTTGACATTCAACTAAACATACACTCGACTGCATGTACATTTCTCCCTAACAGCGCTTTCATATTCAACTTCAGGTACATTCCTCCCTAACACCGCTTTGACACTGCACTTCAGATATATTCCTCCCTAACAGTGCTTTGGCACTCGATTTCACATACATTCCTCCCTAACACCACTTTGACAATTCACTTCACTCACATTCCTCCCCAACACCGCTTTGACACTCGATTTCACATACATTCCTCCCTAACACCGCTTTGACAGTCGAATTCACATACACTCCTCCCTAAAACCGCTTTGACACAACTTCACATACATTCCTCCCTAACACCCCTTTGACACTCGTCTCCATGTACATTCCTCCCTAACCTGATAGTTATGAAGCATACCTAACCCTAAGTCCTAATTCCGCTTTGACACTCGACCTCAGATACATTCCTCCCTAACACCGCTTTGACACACTTCACGTACATTCCTCCCTAACACCGCTTTTGACAGTCGACTTCACATACATTCCTCCCTAACACCGCTTTGACATTCGACTTCACATACATTCCTCCCTAACACCGCTTTGACAGTCGACTTCACATACATTCCTCCCTAACACCGCTTTGACATTCGACTAAACATACATTCCTCCCTAACACTGGTTGACACTCGACTCCATGTACACCGCTTTGACACTCTACTTGACGTACATTCCTCCCTAACATTGGTTGACACTCGACTTCACGTACATTCCTCCCTAACACCGGTTTGACATTCGACTAAACATATATTCCTCCCTGACATGTTTTGACACTCGATTGCACGTACATTTTTCCCTAACAGTGCTTCGAAACTCACGCACACTCATGCCGAACACCCAGCTTCGACATTAGCCTAGTTACTCTTTGGTGGAGAAATTATCTGACTTCTATAGCTGAAATGCTGTGATTGGATTATTAAAGGGATGACCATATCACTTACAAGTTGAGAATATGTTTGTCACTGAATGAACTGTTCGTTGGATTATACAGCAATAAATCTGATGATGTGTAGGTTATTGATTTGATAATTTGTCAGTTTGTACATTGAGAGTTCAGAGGTACATTGTAGGTTCCGCGAAATGTTCCTGAAATCTGTACTTTTCAGTGTTAAATTGCTGTAGGGCGATTCCGGCGTTACTTACTCGGTCACAGAGGGCCCCTCATATGATTACAAGAAAGAATAGCAAAATATCGACTCAGTGTTGGAATATATAGGATGGGTAAAAGCGTCGCAGCAATGTGTCGTCCAGCAGAATATACCTTGTCAAAGTGTCGCTGCAAACTGTCGCCAAAGAAAAAGAGGTTCAAACTGTCGCAGAAATCGGTCGTGCAGGAAAACTATTTCAAACTGTCGCAGCAATCTGTCATCCAGCAAAATATGCCTTGTCAAAGCTTCGCTGCAAACTGTCGCGCAGGAAAAATACTTCCAAACTGCCGCAGCAATCTGTCGTCCGGCAGAATATATCATTTTGTATTGTTGGAGGGGGGGGAGGTGGGTGGGGGGTGGCCCATCATACATTCATGATGAACAGTTTCAAAGTATCGCTGCAATCTGTCGGCCGCCAGAATATACCTTGTCAAAGTGCCGTTGCAAAGGAAAAAGAAAGCTCAACTCAGACCCTGATTCACTATCCTTATAATCGTTTCCCTTTGTATTGTTGGGGGGGGGGGGCCATTAACCGTTTCGTGATCCTGTATGGAAGACGTACCCACTGGCGAGACAAATCTGGGACACTCACTGACCTCTGTGGGTCTGCATGCAGTGTTCTATCCCAGAAATACAGATTTTTGGATCGATGATTCAGTAATAAAGATACAATGTCACTAATACTCGCTACAACATTTTTTAAATATTATACTGGTATTGGATGAAACAGCCTTTCAGAGAGGGGAAGTTGAGGAGTCACTGGGTATAGCCTGTAGTACCGTAGCTAGTTCCACATTACTGGTGTGGACTACTGATCCACTGGTAATTACAAAATTAGCCACACTAGCAAATACTTGAAGCCAATAGGAAGGCTGAAGCGTATCACATTTCGAAGTTATCAACCAGGCTGGACTATGGGCGGCCATTTATGTCAAAATTACTAGCTCGGGTTGTGCAGCCTAACTCACAACAGACAACGTATCTAACGATATAAAGTGTTGGTTTAAACGATTATTTCATCTTTTGCAAACAAGGAACCAAACTCTAAACGCATATTTCATCTCTCTCCAAACGAAGAATCTAACTGTGAACGAAATGTGGAGATACGGAAATACAAGCGAACTCAGAACGAACAGCATATTTCAGCACGTACAACGTATCAGAGAACGAACGACCTCTTTGAGAACGAATTTTATAATCGAGGGGGCGCTCACCAAACGGGAGACCACTCGCGCGCCTCTGTCTGCTCCTCCCCCACATTTTGACACCATTTTGAGGGGTGGTTCTCGTTTACATGTGCGACTCATAGTAAGGAATCTCACAAGATGAGAATGACAAGTCCCTATGAACTTTTTTTCCTGATATCTGAAGTTCAAAACTTTTGGTACACTTTAACCCAGGGGCAATTAAGAATCACACTCATTTTGAAGTCACGACCTGAAATAGCGGAAGTCGAAATAGCGGCCGAGCTTCACGTCATAAATCTTTCTACCATCCGGAATGACCCGAATATTTCCGGAAATAATTTCCGAAGGAACGTTGTTCGTTGTGAAACAGGTCGTTCGTTCAGAGTTATACTCTTCGTTTAGAAATAGGTCACTCTGTGTCAGACTGGCTATTCGTTCAGAACTAGCTAGGCTTTTCATTCTGTGTTTGCATTCGAACATCGTGCCGTTTGTTTTCGGTTTGAGTATACGTTCAGTGTTAAGGTTTTTTTATTTGCAGGAATATAAAATGCGTTTAAGACTACAGTGTACATTGTAAGATATGCTGTCTTTTCTGAGTTTGGCTTTACGTTTTGTAATTGCTAATTTTGACATAAATACTGGACCAGTGATCCACACTAAGCCAAGCTCTGAGGAACGGTGAGCCTGTAGCGAGAAATCCAGGGACAAAGCTATAGCTGGCTCAATGTAGTGCTAAACTTTGTCGGCTATTGTGAGGGCTAGTGTTTTTGTTTTTTGTTTTGCTCAATATGGATTAATTGATTTTGCCTATTCGTCATGTAAGGAAAACGCAATAAGTGAGTACATGTAGGGAACCTTGTTAAACCTGGAAAAGCTACCCGACAAGGTCCCCGTTTGAAGATCCTTACATGACGAACTTCCCATTTTTTTTATCTGTGTATAGAGAAAGCATGCGGAATTGTGGTGTAAACAACACTTAGCAAGGTTCATGACTACGTTATAAGTAAAGCTTAGTTTTACCGTATGCCAGCATACAAATTCCTACGAAGTAGGCTACAGATCGCAAATTGTCCGGTAATGAGTCAGTCAGTCAGTCAGTCAGTCCATCCAAATCCTTTCGTCGGCAAAATAAGGAGAACCGTTGACATTAGAACCTTGATTTTTGGCATAAACGTGCATTAGGGCATTGTTACCAGCAAGTTCTGATCTGAAATAATTCTGATTAAAATTAGATTTATAATTAACACTTCAGTATATTGTTATAGATACATACCATCGATGTGGCCTGTAACAAAATTGACTGGGCCTGGATAAAGTATCATGTTCCTTTTATGACCATGAAGCCAGGGGACCTCCTTATCAGTGGATTTAAAAGTCATTAAGGCTTGTCACTTGTCACTAATAGTCCCAGCTTTTCCCTGGCAAGGAGATAACACCAACCAGCTGTGTGTGTTGGGTGACTGGCTCAGTGAGAGGTCCTAAACTTTGCAGAGTAAAAATCATGTAGGCTGTACTGTCTGAATGAAGACAGCCTAGCAGAATTAGTTAAAGCTATCTCAGCATTCATGTAGTTTAAGCCTCTAGTTAATGCTTGTATATACCATTGATGCTTCCAAATGTCTTCTCTCTTCAGCTTCTGTACTTTTGTCTAAATTAGTTTAACAACACAGTATCAACAATATTTCACCCAGTGCCAAAGATATATAATGAATATGTTTAACCCACATTAAGATATAAGATATATAATGAATATGTTTAAGTCAGTTCTTCTTAATATAGATAACATCATGTATCTGACTTGCGATCTGGCTTGCTTTAATGTTTATACCCACCTGAGTGGATAAATATTACACAACCGAACACAGTATAGTTTCGTTCAAAATTTTATTTTCACAGTAATCTGTCGATGCATACAAACTGATGCGAAAAAGGTGATTGTGTGATCGTCTGCAGAAATTATCTTTATTACAATAAATTGTGTACAGTTCAGAACTTTGACATAATGAAATGCATATAGAACATTACTGCTGAAAAATGAGAAATGATGTTGCTTTTTAATACAAACATATATACAGTTGGATAATTAAAACAATAAAATTCTACAGGGCAATAATGCTAGGCTATTTGAAAGATATTAGTTTAAACAATCT
The DNA here is from genome assembly GCA_036873755.1 of Hanleya hanleyi. NCBI lineage: Eukaryota > Metazoa > Mollusca > Polyplacophora > Lepidopleurida > Hanleyidae > Hanleya > Hanleya hanleyi. Next base: position 9,747 of record JAVTVY010028467.1, read on the forward strand.
GCCAATATGACCAATGCAAGCACATTTGTCGATAAACATTTGATACTTGCTGCGCTTGAGTTCATTTTATTTAATCTGACTTCTTATAATAGGATGTATATTTTGAAAATAAAATTCTTCATGCTGGAATTTGTGTCTTGGTGCAATGAAAAAATAAATATTTTCAATCTAATTGTTTTCCTGTCGAGGAAGGTCGCTATTATTCCAGTTTAGTACTTGAATTCTTCAACTTCCTCTATTTGTATTATAAATCAGACTGGAAATATGCAGTTCTTCTATAATTAATTTTCGCATCATTTAAGAATAGTTTGCCTTTTAAGGAAGAAACTTCACGTGGAGCCCGATTAAGAACGTCACTCCAAATTTGTTCATATCAAAACTTAAGATGCATTTCCTGTCAAAAATGTGAAATGGCTCATTTTAATTATCCTTATATACTTATACTGGTTTTTGTCTCTCTATGCTCATTGTATATTGTCCTGCATGTACTATGGCATTGCTATTCCTAACTGCACACAGCCCTTCCTCTCAAGGTAAACATTACTACATACCACACTGGCTACGTGCTGCATTGTTTTTTCATGATGGAACAAACTTTCGATCATCAATGTAAATGTAGCTTCATACGTGACACTAAAATGTATTGAGTACATGTAATTAACCCATATGAATATCCCATATAGAAATGCTTTGTGTTCACTCCTTTATCAACATGTAGCCAAGTTTCATTTGCAAACGAAAATGTATGATTGCATCAACATAGGATATCGAATCAATAACTCATAACAATTTTACCACATCTGCACATGTCTGTGCATGATCAGTTGAATCAAAAGCAGACAGGAATGACAGAAAAGCTTTTATCTAATCTTGAATAATAAGATATAACTGATACCGTGTCGTACTGCCACATACTTTTATCTTATTACTCTTCTACCAGTCTCATCATGATGCAGACAACTTTTGACAATACCAAAAATGAATTACATGTAAAAGATTTTGCTATGAGATGATGTACCCCCCCCCCCCAAAGAAAAAAAAAGAAAAATACAAATCACTCATCACTCAATACCACTCTATACCATATGTGTACTGTAATGCTTCACAAAACCACAAAAAATAACATTTAATTGTAGTGATCCACATGCAAACCCATTCATCTACAATTGGGCAGACCAAGTTGAAGAAAATCTTACATAAATTCACGCTATATATATGACTATTTCACCATTTTAATGAATCGACGCTCATAAAACACCCTATCTATAACATTTATCTAACGAGCGTCAGAGAATTCACACATTCAAATACCGTAATTGGTAACTGTGGTATATACGTAAATTAACATACTTACAAACAAGCGATTTGGATATAGTTCAAGATAAGCTGTCCAGCGCATCCACAAGTTATCTCCTTTGATTCAAATGCATTGAAACGTGGACAAATCTATCTAATAAATTCTCCACACAATAGAGACATCACAAACTGTCCTCATTATAAAATCTGAATTAACCCAAAAGTGGTCTCAGATATGTACAGAGTGTGGGGATTATCCATGTCTGTACGACAAGATGAAACAAGTGTTTAAGAGTGGATTGGTGAAAACGGGTTGCATGGCATGATCGCACGACCAGTGCTTATCGCGGTGCGATGGAGCACCCAAGTGCATCCATCCATCCATGTAAACCCAGTAACATCAAAATGGTAAGCGTTTGTTTACACTTGTATGACGTTTGAACCGTGAATGCTTTTCAGATGATTTGAAGTTTTCAACATGCAGTTTCCAATCATTTGTTGACTTTGTCTTAGTTCTTGGGGTAAGATTTTTCCACTCTGCCATCAACTTTTTGGTCAGTGCTTGGGATCCATGGAAACCAGAAAAGGCTGCATGACCAAAATACTTCCTCCGGGTCATAGCATAGTATGTTGCTGGATTGATATATCTTTTGTTTTTCTTATTTCTTTGCTTCAACTGAACTACACGCTTAGCTTTTCGTAGTAGCGAAAGCATTGAATTATTCTGTGAGAAGTGTTTAGCCTTGACTAAGGAATCTCTTGCTTTCACAATTTTGTGAATTTCTTTCATGCCCAAGCTACACTCATTTGGGTTCTTCACTTTGCCGTCTTTCACTGAAGAATAAACAGAATCGACACCAACTATTGGATATGATCTTCTGACTGCTAGTCTGACAGCTTTTGGAGGGTTTTTGTTACTTACAGATTGCGAGGTTACCACAATGTACTGTTTTGCTGAAACTCTGTTCGGTATATCATCCAAAACCTCGCCGCCATTCTCCGTAATTGTTTTCTTCAACTTGGTCTGTCCAATATTTCCAGCAAGGAGGAAGTACTTTCCCTGAAAGATGTCTGATGACTTCTCAGGCATGACCTCATTACCACTTCCATGGGATATATCAGTTGTGGAGGCAGTGGTTTCTTCACTAGCTTGTACACTGTCTTCAAAACTGGATTTTCTCAAAAACTCTGTATCAGCTGATGTGTTAAACTGATCAATATCAAAGCATAGATTTTTAAATCTATGGAAGAAGGTGGCATATATGGGATCTTGCTTGTCTGTCTTTCTACCTCCGTGGCGCATGGTGTGATTGCAAAAATAACTGTTGTCCGCTGTAATTGGCATTTTCCCCACCCTGTGCCATAAATCTGGCTAGAGGAAATGGCAAATTAGCCATGAGGCTGGGGACATGATCTATATAGAGCATCATGTAAGGTGTGAGCTTTTTTCAGCCATAAGATGGCGGAGGATCTAAGCGGTTGAGAAAGAACAGCTCCGCTCAACCGGCCTTTTTTGGACGTATGTAGAGTCATTTTCCAGTCCAATTTGATGCTGCATGGATCATGAACACTGTACGAACATAATTTGATTGTGATATCAGTGAATTTATCATCCTGAACTGCACGACAGCTGCAAACAGAACTTAGCAAACTGTGGCACTGTCGAGTCTAGGTGTGAGGAAAAAAAAAATGGCGACTGGCAAGGGGTCCGCGGTCGATCGCAAACGCGGTAGAGCCGTCCTAGACCGAAGCCTAGACGATAACGTTGAGTTGACTAGCCTGAACCCTATGAAAAAACAGGCATCATTGCCGGATATTAGTGCACTGACTTTTGGCCGTGGTAAAAAACAGGCAGCGCTGAACATACAGGACTTGATCGTATCCACATTCTCCGGTCAAGAGTTCCAGGAGAAAATCACACCAAACCTTGTGGAGGCTCTTGAACCTATAATACACAACGCGGTTGAAAACGCGGTTGATAAAGCCATAAGCAAGGCCATATCTAAGGCTATGTCACATATATTAGATAAAGTAGTCACTCCGATGCAAAAACAAATTGATGAAAAATCTCAGCAAATTGAAGGCCTACAAGAGGAGCTCAAACAAGTGCGTCTGCAAATGGATGACCACGAACAGTACAGTCGAATGAACTGTGTCCGACTTCTGAAAGTCCCAATGACCGAGTCTGACATATCCAACACAGAGAATATTGTGATCGATATCTTTAACAAGCGCCTGGAGGCCAATATCAGTAAAGATGATCTGGAGCACTGCCATATTCTCGCACCGCCACGTGATGGAAAATGTAACGTGTTCGTGACATTTGTTAACTATAAAGCCAAGGAGAGAGTGATGACAAATAAACGAAAATTAGCTGGAACCTCGGTAGTTCTCGTTGAGGACCTAACCAGGCGACGACATCATATAATGATGAAGCTGCTCGAGCTACGGAGAGAAGGTGCCATTCACTCATGCTGGTCAAAAAAAGGAAAGATTTTCCTGAAGAAGAACGAGTTTGGTCCAGCAAGAAAGGTGCACGACGAATCAGACGTGATGCTGCTCAGAGGCTCACATTCAGAATCACTCCATAATCGAACCGTTATTCCTTCCCAGCATGCACAAGAGCAATCCTTCCAAGCTGCAACTGTACTGATACCAGCCTTGCAACAAGTACCACAAGTATTAGCCGTCCAACATGTGCCACCAGTATCAGCCTCTCAACATATAGTACCAGCCTCTCAACATGTACCATTAGGTTCAGCCTCTCAACATGTACCACCAGTATCAGCCACCCAACGGATATCAGCCTCTCAACATATACCATCCGGACCAATCCATGAGCATGTACCCCAGGTACCAGCATCCCAACCTGTACCACTAGTAACAGCAGGCAACAGCCACCTCACCTGATGAGTGAGTGAACTGATTTATTCTATGTCACTAACAGTCCTGCTATGTAATTAGTTGTATTTAATGTTGAAATTATACACCATAGGGTCACATGGCCACCCATAATGATGACTTAATGGTGATATTCACATACTTGAAGTAACCACCCATCAGTTTCCAATTTGATATACATAAGTTGCAGACATTCCTCACAATGTGTACAATATGCACAAGTAGGGTCACATGGCCAATTTGACATATATATAATTATATATGCTGTTGACATACACTATGCACATGTAAGGTTTCATGGTCATCCATAATGATGATATTTTAATGGTAACCACAAATCAGGCTCCAATCTATTATTGAAATTCTTCACAATGTGCATAATATGTACATGTAGGGTCACATATTCACCCTTGATGATGTCTTACTGGTGATTATAAAATAAGTTGATAAAATAATCACCCAACAGTTCTCAGCTAAATATATATTATAATGCCGATATTTATCACAATATGTACAATATGCACAGGGTCACTTGATCACCCATATTGATATTCTATTGGACATAATTGTGATGACAATGTGATGACTAAAAGTCTATTCAGTTAGATATGCATAAACTGTTGGCACTCATCACAATGTGTACAATATGCACATGTAGGGTCACATGGTCACTCATAATGATGACTTAATGGTGATATTCACATACTTGAAGTAACCACCCATCAGTTTCCAATTTGATATACATAAGTTGCAGACATTCCTCACAATGTGTACAATATGCACAGGTAGGGTCACATGACCAATTTGATATATATATATATATGCTGTTGACATACACTATGTACATGTAAGGTTTCATGGTCATCCATAATGATGATATTTTAATGGTAACCACAAATCAGGCTCCAATCTATTATTGAAACTCTTCACAATGTGCATAATATGTACATGTAGGGTCACATATTCACCCTTGATGATGTCCTACTGGTGATTATAAAATAAATTGATAAAATAATCACCCAACAGTTCTCAACTAAATATATATTATAATGCCGATATTTATCACAATATGTACAATATGCACAGGGTCACTTGATCACCCATATTGATATTCTATTGGACATAATTGTGATGACTTAATGTGATGACTAAATGTTTATTCAGTTAGATATGCATAAATTGTTGACACTCAACACAATGTGTACAATATGCACAGGGTCATTTGATCACCCATATTGATATTCTATTGGACATAATTGTGATGACTTAATGTGATGACTAAAAGTCTATTCAGTTAGATATGCATAAATTGTTGACACTCAACACAATGTGTACAATATGCACAGGGTCACTTGATCACCCATATTGATATTCTATTGGACATAATTGTGATGACTTAATGTGATGACTAAACGTCTATTCAGTTAGATATGCATAAATTGTTGACACTCAACACAATGTGTACAATATGCACAGGGTCACTTGATCACCCATATTGATATTCTATTGGACATAATTGTGATGACTTAATGTGATGACTAAAAGTCTATTCAGTTAGATATGCATAAATTGTTGACACTCAACACAATGTGTACAATATGCACAGGGTCACTTGATCACCCATATTGATATTCTATTGGACATAATTGTGATGACTTAATGTGATGACTAAAAGTCTATTCAGTTAGATATGCATAAATTGTTGACACTCAACACAATGTGTACAATATGCACAGGGACATAATTGTGATGACAATGTGATGACTAAAAGTCTATTCAGTTAGATATGCATAAACTGTTGGCACTCATCACAATGTGAACAATATGCACATGTAGGGTCACATGGTCACCCATAATGATGACTTAATGGTGATATTCACATACTTGAAGTAACCACCCATCAGTTTCCAATTTGATATACATAAGTTGCAGACATTCCTCACAATGTGTACAATATGCACAGGCTAATTAGTAGTAATATGTATCGTTTAATGCTAATAATCAAATACTTGTTGAAATTACCACTTATCTTGTCTACAATTAGATATCTATGCTGTTGAAACCTGATCCGCCCCATGGGAGATAAACTAGTTATTTTAAATGTTGTGTTGAAACCTGATCCGCCCCATGGGAGATAAGCTAGCTATTTTAAATGTTGTGGCCGAGATTACCTCCCCTTAACTGTACAAGGCATAAAGAGTACTAGTATTCAAATATATTAACTGTTGAATTGGTGGTAATAAGTAACACCTCTTGGGAATGTGCATTTTATTTTTATGTGAAAATAATGCTACCAATTGTCATCAAATCCTTCCCACTAGTGGCGCACGTCAACCGCCATATAGTGACCTGATCTACTTTATGAATACTCCGGCACTCTTTCAGCATTAATAATAGCTAATGTTATATATATATATGTATGTGTGTGTATATGCATATGAGTGTGTGTACGTATGTGTGTATATACATGTGTGTATATATATGTATGTATGTATATATATATGTATATGTATATATGTGTGTGTATGTATATATATATGTATATGTAAGAAATAAAACTACACAAAATTTAAAGTTAGAGCTAAACTGAATATTGCTCTGTTAAACTGTATATTATGATGATGCCCTAATGGTGACAACTAAATACTTGGTGAAGTAACCACCCACCAACCTTCAATAAGGAATATATATACATTGTTGAATTTTTTCACAATGTATATTATATGCACAGATGATGTCTAATTGGTAGTAATATGAATCGATTAATGGTAATAATCAAAAACTTGTTAAAATAACCATCTAACGTGTCTACAATTTGATATAAATATATCGCAGGCATTCATTACCTGTGTATAACATGCACAGGTAGGGTCACATGGTCACCCAAAATGATGTCTTAATGAAATTTGTCATAATGTGTAGAGATATATATATATATATAAATTGTCGAAACTACCCACAATGTGGTCAGTTCCGGTATGGTCAATATTAATGATGATGGCTTAATGATGGTAATTAACAACTTGGTCAAGCAACCACCCACCAGTCTCCAATTAAAAAAAAAAAATATTTATATTGTTGAAATTTTCATAATGTCAATTACATGCACAGCTGGGGCCATTAGGTCACCCATAATGAATATGGTAGTAATATGTATCGATTAATGGTAATAATTAAATACCTATTGAAATAACCACCCATCATGTCTACAATTAAATGTTTATGTTGTTGAAATCAGAACTGCCAGAAAGGAGATAAGTCAGATATTTTAAATATTGTGACCGTGATTGCCTCCCCCTGACTATACAAGGCATAATGTGTACCTGTATTTAAATGTATCAAGTGTTGAATTGCCCAGCTGCATCAAATATTGTAGATAACGCTGAATTGTAGTTATTTGACCAACAACTGATATACAACCGGTTGGAGCGTACCTGCCAACGGAAGCATGGAGTTATTCTCCTGTCGACGAACTCCGCTTCTTGTCACTGATGTTTTACTCCTCATTATGCTTTTTTTGATAATTACTCTACCTTTCACTTTTATGTATGGTATGTTTGACAGTTTATGTAAATCTGTAGTGTGCAATGTATTACTAAATATTTATTCGAATATGTGCAACTATGTTAGTTCCCGATTGATACCCAATCTAAATGTATGTTTTCCTTTGGAAAATGGGTAACGATCTTCAATCATATAGGGTATCAATCGGGGCCTTCTACCTGAGGACACACAGTTGTAGTCGTGGAACTAGAAATCGTAACACTAATTTATGGCTAGGTAATCCCAATTATATTGAATGTTTAAGCTGCAATCTCAAATCCTTTATAGTTTTTGCAACTCTCTTGGCTCTCCAAGGCATATACCAAAACAGCAACATTATTATGATCCTCTTATTATTACTCATTATTTGTGGTGACGTTGAACTTAACCCAGGGCCCGACACCTCAACCCAAATTGATGGACTAAGGATCCTTCACCTAAATGCCCGCAGTATACGAAATAAGATCTCGTATGTGGAAGACATAGCCGAAGACTTCGACATAATGTGCTTCACTGAAACGAACCTGGATCAATCTGTTGATGAAAAAAACCTTATTATAGAGGGATTTAATAAACCATTTAGAAAAGATCGGGACCCATTAGCACTGAATCCGTGGGGTGGGATACTAATATATACTTCCACACAGCTTAAATGCAACCGTCAGCCAGACTTAGAAATTAACTTGATCGAAACAATTTGGATAAAAATTGAACTGAAAGGAAAAGATATCCTACTTAACGTATCTTACATTACTCCAAAGAGTCCAGCCTTTATATATGAAAACTTTGAAAATATGGTCGAAACTGCGCTGGATACTAATTCAAACCTTGTACTATGCGGGGATCTAAATGACGATCTGTTAAACGACAACTCACGTTATCTGAGCCACATTTGTGACCGTCTTAATATCAGTAATATTATAAAAGAGCCCACCAGAGTAACAGCCCATTCGGCCACATTGCTAGACCCAATCATCATTACTGACACCATAAACGTTCAAGACTGTGGAGTAATAAGGGTTGACGGAGATATAAGTGATCACAGGGCTACCTATATCGAGGTTCTAGTGAAACATAACTTGAAACATGCATACAAGAGACAAGTTTGGGTATATAAGGCAGCAAATTTCGAGCTTTTCAATAATTTGATATCCGATTTCGACTGGACAGCAACTCTGGAAAATTCAAAAGATGTTGATGAAGCTGCGGAAAAATTTACTAATCAATACCTGGAATTTGCTAAGATGAGTATCCCATATAAAACTGTGACAATACGACCCAAAGATAAACCTTGGTATGATTCTGACCTAAGAAAAGCAATGAGAAAGCGTGACAGACTGAAAAAAAAAGGCACTTAAGACTAATAGACTTCTAGACTGGAACAAATACAAACGCAGTAGGAACCAAGTTAATAACATGAAAAAATATGCCCAAACTAATTATTACAATAACATTGAAAACCTACTGGAAACTTCGAAAACAAATGACCCAAAATTTTACTGGAAGACATTGAAGAGATTCGTTAGCGATCCTCAAAATACATCTGAAATCCCCCCTTTAAGAGTACAAAACTCTGGACAAACGGAATCCATCTGTTTTAGTGATATAGACAAAGCGAATGCATTGAATAATTTCTTCGCTTCCATCTCCACTATAGATGATTCGGCTGCCGACTTACCTCAGTTCGAGTATAAATGCGACAGCTTACTAAACAGTATTGCCATTAATGAAGACGAAGTTTGTGATATTATTAATAGCATCGAATTGAATAAAGCAGTAGGTCCAGACGCAATCAGCCATAGAATGCTTAAAGGTTGCGTCAAAACCATTGCTAAACCACTGTGTCAGTTATTTAACATGTCACTAACAAGCAAACAATTTCCTAAATGTTGGAAAAATTCAAATATATTACCTATTTTCAAAAAACAAGATCGACATCTCCCTTCTAATTATCGTCCTATATCGCTGCTGAGTTGTGTTTCAAAGATAATGGAAAGAATTATATTCAAACACATCTATAATCATTTCAACTCACACAACCTATTTTATAAGTACCAGTCAGGTTTTCTCCCTGGACATTCAACTGTTTACCAGCTTATTGAAATCTATGATAGTATTTGTAAAGCCCTAGATGAAGGCACAAACTCATGCATGGTTTTTTGTGATATATCTAAAGCCTTCGACACTGTATGGCACAAGGGGTTACTGTTCAAGTTGAAACAATATGGAATTGCAGGTGCATTATTGAATTGGATGAAAAGCTATCTTGAGGATCGATCATCAAAAGTTGTTGTGGGAAATTCAAACTCCAATACACAAAAAGTAAATGCAGGAGTTCCACAGGGTTCCGTATTAGGCCCTTTGTTATTTCTGATATACATTAACGACATAGCGGACAAACTTATAAGTCTTACCAGACTTTTTGCAGATGACTCTTGTTTGCAGTTCACGTCAATTCACATTTGTGATATTGAAAGTGTAGTTAACCGGGATCTACAGTCCTTATTGGAATGGTCAAAACAATGGCTTCTGAACTTTAATGCCCTAAAAACCATTTTAATTCTGTTCTCAAATAAGACTTCCCCAACATATCCTAAAATCTATTTTGACCATTGTCTCCTTCAGGCTTCCACCAACCATCGTCACCTAGGCCTGATCCTACAAGACAACTGCTAATGGAGTAGCCACATCAATCACATTATCAATACCGCCTCTCAACGCATTGGAATGATGAGAAAACTGAAATACCAGCTTGGCAGACAGGCATTATCTCAAATATATCTATCATTTGTCAGACCCATGTTAGAATACGGTTCTGTGATCTGGGATGGATGCACATTAGAAGAAGCGGATCGACTAGAAAAACTTCAATTTGCTGCAGCACGAATTGTTTCCGGTCTCCCTGTTTATGCCAGTAGAGAGTCCCTATTGTTAGAAACTGGCTGGGAAACCTTGGCAAATAGACGAAAAATTGCAAAATTGAAAGTAATGTACTAAATTCACAATGGAGAAAGTCCCGACTATATATATAATTTAATGACACCCCAAGTAGGACAAACCACTCCGTACAACTTGAGGAATGACGCAAATTATGCGACACCCCGAACACGTTTAAATATATCCAAAAATTCATTTATCCCGTCAGCTATTCAGGAATGGAACAAACTTAGTTACGATACAAGAAACAAACCATCCACTTCTGCCTTCCACCACTCATTAGCTAAGAAAACTCGTATATCTAAATACAGTTTGATAGGTTCAAGGAAACTTAACATTGTACTAACCCAACTAAGACATCAATGCAGCCAATTGAACGCAGATTTAATGAGAAGGAATTTGTCTATTACATCTAGCTGTAGATGTGGAGAATCAAGAGAGGATGCTTATCACTATTTCTTTATTTGTCCCTTATATAACAATCTAAGGGATGAATTACAAAACGACTTGCCTCCAAACTATAACCTCCAAGATATATTGTCGGGAAACGAGTCATTCACAAATGAAATGAATAATAATATGTGCAAGTCAGTTTTAACATTTATTAAGAACACCTCAAGATTCAATTTGTAGCACGATTACGACGTAGTTACCTCAGCTGAAGGATTAGTATGTACTAGTACCCAGTTCTGTTAGAATCCTAGCACGCTACAGTCAAGTTGCCACCATATACTCAATAATCTGTTATAGTTTTTCTCCCCTGTAAGTTGCTAAAAATGCAAATCTAAAACTTATTTCATTTGTGACATGTATATATTCACACAGGTTCAGCCAAAACGTCATTATTTTTGTTGTTGTAAACACATGTTATGTATCCATATTTGTAGGGAGAGGGGTGAATAAGTTGATTATAACTTGACCCCAATCCCATGTACTATAATTTGTACAATAAATAAGTTTAAACAAAACAAACATCAGAAATAGGGGAACTGCAACCGGGACACATGTATTTAGCCTCAACATCTTCCTTTTGTTTGCGGCCTCTGCTTTGCGTTGGATTTCCTTGGGCGGCATGTTCACAGTTAAATAATTAGTCGGTTGGTGTAATTTTTCAGCAACTCAAGTCTGTATATACAGTTGTGTAATTTTACTTCAGACTCAAGTTTATGTTACGCTTGTGTACTTTTACATCAACTCCATTTTTTATTGAATTTCTTTTGCTATTTGGGCGTTGTTGTTCTTCTTCCTGCTTCCATGATCAATGTCTGTTCTTCTTGCTTTCATGATCAACGTCCGCCATCTTGTTGTTTGATCGGTTGGTGTAATTTTTCAGCAACTCAAGTCTGCATATACGGTTGTGTATTAATTTTACATCAACTCAAGTCTATATTACGGATGTGTAATTTTAAATCAATTCATGTAGACAATTATAGTGGAGCAATTTCCTCCGTATGCGACGATTAGATTACATGTCAACTTGCTATTGGGCGTTGTTGTTCTTCTTCCTCTTCTATAACTGGTGGTCAACAGCCACAATCTTGTTGATTACAAGTTTTCAGGGCTCAACTTGTTTCGTCGATCAGAAATCACCATTCAAAATCCATAATGCTCTGTCCGGTTCGAATTAGTACACCTGACAACTACCACATATCCAATTACTAACAAATTAGGGTCAAAATGGGTTGCTATTTACAATATATACAGTTTCCATCAAACAAACTTGCTTTTTTGGAATAATGAACTTTAACATTTGGATAAAAATAGGTTGCCTCGGCTTTTTTAGTTAGGGCCCAGAAATGGGTTGCTATTTACAATATATACACCAAAGCCTTCGGCTTTGCCTCAGCTCGACGAAAACGCGTCTAACTACCTCCGCGCATGCGCACCTTCAATAATGTAATAGATCATTTGATACATCTTGTCCACGCTGAAAAGAGTTTCATATGAACCATGTAAATAGGTTATACTCACCCAGGAATCCGTCCACACATAGACTTGCCCAAGCCGTCTTTACGAGAAGACAACCCACCAGTAACACGAACTGATGCTGCATGGTTATTATTATGAAATACGTATTACATGCACTATTAAATGATCAAAAAATGTATACATAAGCAAGGTATGTCAGGCGTATTTATATAGATATGTATGTGCACGGGCCAATCACAGTCGGGGTTATCACATTCAACGTTATGATGTGAAGCAAACTAAACCGGATAATGATAGCGTCGTGGGCGCTTTTTAGATCCATATTATTGTTTTATGTTCTAATTCATCGCCTTGGGCTGAGAGGGGGAAGCCCCTATCATAATGTCTCTCACGTGATACGCTCAACTTCGTCGTATTACCATTCTCATTGGTTCCGGCTTGTATTCGTTATTATGATGCGAGGTCGTCGGAGCACATCCTTACTATTGAAATTGCTGGATGGCTAACAATTATCATGACATCATCATCTGTCTTTTAGGATAACAATTTGAACATATGACGGGATGTAAGCCTCCATAATTAGTGTTATCTGATCGTGTGATATCCTGACCGATTTTTTTTGGTAATGTTTACCTCTCCTACATTTTGTACCATGTCTGTTGCTACGAGGGGAAGATTAATTTCCTCTACATGATGGCTGTTCATGGATAGTCGCACATGACAGCTAATCATATCGTAGTTAGTTATATCGTCGCTATATGGCCGTGCTGAACGCGGGTTAAACCCTAACTCACTCACACTCGTCTTGACCACTTATCATACATTGGAATTTATCCGGGTTTGCTTCCTTTTGTTGTTACGAAACCATTCCACGGCCATGTCTGTTTCCAACTTTAAAATCTGTTTGACATCATTTACGTTTTGGCCTATGTCTGCAATGGTGTTATCTTCTGCAAAGTTGAAAAGTTTACCTTCGGTCATGAAGTAAAATAATTCATTTCTAAATAAGTTAAAATACTAGGTTCCAGAACGGATCCCTTTAATGACGTGTCTCTCCAAGTACTAGTAACGGATCCTAGCTTTACCCTTTTGTTTCCTATTTTTAAGGTGAGAAACAAGCATTTTTACCGCTTGATCTTGGAAACCATATGCTTTTAATTTAGCTTCGGATAGGTCCATCAGTACCACTTCAGAGCACTTTGACTGGCCAATTGCCTGCTTCCAGCCCACAAATCGGCGGATGAGCAAATGCTCACAACTATATCTTTTACTATATGCTGATACATATTCGTTTAGAATATGTGACATAGTTCTCTAGTTGCTCATGCAGAATCTCTCCAAATATTTTGGAATACAAGCGTCTAGTCCGTCATTCAATATTCAGCCGTCGTCCATTAAAGAATTTCCGCGTCCATATTCCAAAGACCTAATTCATATAATAACATTAGCATCAAATTAAAAGGATAAATCATAGTGTATAGTACTAGGCTAATTTCCTACAACACAGAAGCGGTCAACAGTTTTCAATGATGCGAGCAAGACATCATGATGTTCCAAAATTACCAAATCTGTATCGCTGATCAGTATTCTTAATACATTTGTTATACGTTGTAAAGTCGTAATCTAGAGTATGATGCATCTCAGACACGCTTTGATTGTAGCTGTTCATATGAACACTACGAGGATCTTGAAATACATATGTTCATACGGCCCCTAGCCTCGGGTTAAGGTTACTGTACCTGGTTCCAGTTGCGTACGTGCACGTATCACAATTTTGCTTAATTACGGGGCAGTGCCTTTTTGTATCGATACAAACTATACATTTTCTGAAAGCTCTTGATTCAAGAAATTTAGATAAATAATTAACTTTCTCGAGTTTATTACAAGAATCGATTTATTGAAAGATAAATGATGTCATTTAGAAAAGTATAGCCCTCAAAATCACGCGCTAAGAACTCACTCAGTTTCCATCAAACAAACTTGCTTTTTTGGAATAATGAACTTTAACATTTGGATAATAATAGGTTGCCTCGGCTTTTTTAGTTAGGGCCCAGAAGTTATTTTATCGTCGCGAAAAGTTGAAAGATTGAAAAAATCTACAACAACTCGACCCCACTCCACTAAATCATAAATAATTCATAAACAGGGCCGACCTTATAAAATTTGAGGCAAAGTTTTGAAGATCCACATGATTGGAATATTGTGTCCAAAATTCATGTTTGTACAGCAAATAACAAGAGAGAAATCAGAACAGGAAAGCCCACTTTTTTCGAAAAACTAAACGGAGAAAAAGGCCAAAAACCAATCAGCACTGTGTTCGACCGCTTGAACCACTGTAATCCCCTGTTTGCAGCTGGATAAGAACCCCTCTGATACAATGCTGTGGCCGCTTGAGTAGATGTCAAACACTATTGTACGGTGTTCCGCCTTTATTGTAATTATTTGATGAGCAAAGTAAGTTATAGGCCTACATTGTTTACCAAGATTGTGCCGTGAACGTCCTGTTCAAACTTCATTTACACATTCGGTAACATACATTGTACTAAAATTTTCAAATATTCACAGTTCCATGGCTATTCGAGGATGTTATGCCAGGTGAGCCAATTAGTTACGCTTCTTTGCCCGTGGACCTCAATACACAATCTTCGACTTGAGCGTGAGTAATCATTATGCCCCTCTGTGTCCCCTGGTGCGCGAAGTTCGCCTGACTGAGCCTTAGCTGCTGTACCACGAATGGCTTGAGTTTTAAAAATTCATGTTTTTTTACTACAATGCACTAATTTTTATAATTTCTTATTCTCTCAACTTGTAGGCTTGACTGTGTACTCTAGTATAAGACAACAAAAACAATCGAGATTTTGAAGCTTCAACCCGGACACAAGACACAAGTTACGAAACGTTCCGCCATACATCTTGCACGCTACGCTCGTATTTCGCTATCGCCAAATTTGAGAAACTTCGAGTGGAGGCGCTTGATGATATAGCCCTGTTTTACAAGTTTCTGCAATAATATGTTTTGTGACATTGATTGAAATCGTCAAATTTAACGAAGGATCTAGCCAATGCTACAAGCGAGATATGTATACGCCACATGCAGGTCCCTCTGGTATATTACTGTCCAGGTAGGGATAGTTTACGATGTCGAAATTGTAATCATATCTTTTGTCGTAAAGTCGACGAGAGAGAAGGTCCGCTTCATTTTTATAGAGATATAGATCTAAATAAGATGTGCCGCTAGGGTCATCTGTAGTTTCCTTCGAATCCAGTGAAGGTGGATATATATCCTTCACTGCGTCATTTATATAGCGATTATCCGCAGCAAGAAGATCGTCTATATAACGTTTGGTGAATGAGAAGGAACGGGCTTTAAATAATCTGTTTTTGAAATCGTCTGCATATAGTCGTATTCATAAGAGAACAGATATAGGTCAGTCAAAAGGGGTGCAAAATTAGTACCCATTGGAATATCTATTTGCTGTTGATATATTGTGTTGCCAAATTTCACATCGATATAATTAATGAGAAATTCGAGCAACATTATAAACAAACAAACATCAAATCAATGATATCCCTTGTATGTAGTAGAGCTAAAGAATGCTTTATGGCTTCTGACATTACTATATCAGCGATCAGTTTTCTTGAACACCGATACTATTAATGCAATAAGATGGAACATACGGTCGTGATGAGGGATTGTAATATAGAGAGTTGGGAAATTCCATGTATTTTGAGTTTTTCAATATCCATGCACATTCATTAAATTCCAGAGTTCTTAGATATAGTGGCGCAATACCTTTCCCAAAATGCTTGTACCTCCTGAATGGCCCTCGTCAACAGCGTTGTGAAAGAAGCTTGGTGGTGCAGCTTCTAGAACCAGCTATGAATCTACATTTTTATGGTGATTTATGCATTTTCTTAGTCCAGTATACTTTCGGTATATCGTTATGAGTGGTTAGAAGACAAATACCTATTTCATTGAGAAACGCTTTGTGTTTGTTAAATAAATCCTCCAGAATAACTGCTGTTCGGGAGTAAGTAGACGTATTCGGCGCTGATGTGCTTATACTGAACTCCTTAACCAGCATCTGGTAATAGTAATATTTACATATAAATAGAATATTATTTGGAGCTTTGTCTGCTGGGACTATGACGAATTTCCTCTGAAGGTTTGCTAGAACTTCTTGCGAACTGAGGTTTCTCAGTACTTGTTTTGCTTGGGGAACTGTCAATATGGTGGATTGTTTCAACGACCTTGTTCTTGGTGAGATTCAACCAGTTAGCGAGTACTGTAGCGTCAACTTTTTCTCGATTTGACCACTCAATAAGACACTCTTCCAGTGCAGTCAAGACTATCTGCTGATCCGCCTTCAGGGTTATTTTTCTCGGCTCCCTATATTTAGGTCCCTTCATCAGGAGTATTTTAGGTCCTCATCATTCACTATATTATGGTCACCAGTCACAACATGCTTGCAAGATGTATATATACATAAAGCTCGATGATTCAAAATCACAACTATAGCCTTCAGACGTGTACAAGTCCCAGTCAAACACCTGACAGCATTAGAGTAATTGAATATTTTGGTGGCTATAGATTTAGTATACTTATATGAAATGCAAGGAGGTTCTGTGAACTTAAAATAGTATGGTACAGCGCTGCGTACCTCTGGATCATTCAGGATTCGTGGTAAATTAATCATGTTCAGTCCTTTATCTAAGTAGTTGAGTTTCAAGAAAAGCCGGTCTTTGGATGTTTCGATTATGTTCACTGGACGATACAATCGAAAATACGCTATATCTTGACAAACTTTAGTGATTGTGGGTGGTATAATATTTTCTGAAGACACAGATCGTTGTATATCTCTGGCAATATGATTTAAAACTCTCAGAGGTAACGCATACAGGACTGTGTGCAAGCTATATACTGTTGGGTGTGTTAGTTAATCCCACTAAATAATTTAAAGTGATATGATCGTGAATCAACGCACTATTAAACTTTCTCCAACCAAGGAGATGTCTCCGATGGTGGGGCTTAACTAGCTGGGTAATATTGGATATATTTGAATGACGGTTTGTAACATTGCCGAACCCTTTGACATTATCATTTAAACCATACGGAGACACTGACTCAAGCTCCAGCATCAGGAACAGTTGCTGCTCTCGGATTTTTCTCTCAAATCCAAAGGGGGAATTCTTGGTAGATGGGTAGACTATGTCTATAATTTGGATACTGATGCTGTCCCAGCCATAGTCGGGGCCAGAGAAATGTTTGGCTATAAGCAATTGCTTTTTCCTAACGGATTTGCCGTGACCGTTCACCCTCAGATGGAGTCTTTGGGTGGTCTTCCCAACATACTGTTGACCACACTTCTTACAGGAAACTAAATAAATACAGTTTGTAGTAAAACAACAGTATGGGATACTGATGTAAGTATACTAACTGGTGTGTAATCTTTCTTGAAAAGATAATCATTCTTTTTGAACACTAGGACAACTTCAGTTAACTTGGCAGATTCAGGAAAATGGACTGTATGATCATACAGTTGAATATTTCGGTGAGGGGGCAGTAAATATAGTCGGTACTTATCTTGAGAGCCTTTACTGAAATTTTGTCATAACCAGTTGACATTTTTTGTTTACTATATTTTCTTACACTGTTTTGATTGTCGACTGGTGAACACAGTTGAATGAAAACGGATTATGATTAGTGTTTTTCTGAATCACTAGGGCGATACTGATGCTCTGCCGTTGATATATCTATACTTTGATAATGTAGACACGGGCAGAGGGCTGTGGAAACAAACTTTTGTACAAAAAGTGTTCCTAGAGACAAGTTTCTTGTGGACTGAAAATGACAGCTTATGTTTCTAGCTTCATGTCATTATGATAGAATGTGATACATTTCTTTTGAGTAACATACATCTCTTTGTTCACAAATTGAAGCACAGTGTTTATGCTCATATGAAACCTTATATAAGGGGGGGGGGGGGGTGATTGCGGCCATAAGTTAATGTCCTGTCAGTTACCCAGATAATTCCCACTGCTTATGTAGGTAATGATAATGGATGTCGCTCGGTTCTCACCAGGATGTCACGTAAGCTCTTATTCTTGGTGTAGGTAATAAATGGTCTGAAGTCAAATGGTTCTTTCTTTAATTTGGACTGGAGTTCGTTGTATTCTTCTTTGAGGATGTGTGCGATTTCAACATTTCTTCTGTTGTACCGTAGAAAAAATGGAATGATCTCTCTTTTGGATACCTTATAGGGATCTATGTATTCATCAGTTGCTGTGGTCCCAGACTTATCTAAACCTGATCCACCTATTTCATTAGATATAGTTACATAATATTGATTCAGGGAATCAGCCACTTATAAATAGTTTGGTAATTAATTTGTTATCATCCTTCAATATTAGGTCATTCGTTGAAATGAAGACCAGCTGAAAAATGCTGATGAGGACATGAAAATAATCCGACAATGATTTCGTTAAATCTATCCGTGCGCTGACAAGTATGTTTGTGTATCACAATGAACTGCTGGGGATCTAATGTATCTCAGTCACGGTTTGTTTGTGACTGTCCATGTGACCACCTTGGGGGTCTTGACACATGGTACTGAGACGGTTCCTATCCCGGGGTTACTAATATAGTAAATGATATTCGATGTAATTTCACAGTAGATATGGTGATACTGAAAACATCTAGATTAGTTTCGGTGTAAGCTGTCTAATTTCAGACATATTAAAATTTTCTGCTGTTGTTCAATCTCACTGTATAAGCGAGTGTAAAAAAGGAAAGGGGTTATTGAAATTCAATACTAGTCTGCGCATAACAAAATTAAACGTGAATCAGGGTACAGAACATGGAAAATATTGACAATATCGTCTGCCAGTTTTTCATCTTGCAAAATTGAATGTAGAAAGATGCAGAGCTCTAAATCGTTCCCGTACGCCAGCATTCCATCTCGCAAAATTGAAAGTAAGAGGATGAAAAGCTTTCCATCACGCAAAATTGAAAGTAGAAAGATGGAAAGCTATACATCGCTCCCATATTCCAGCTTTTCAATATGAATTTACATGATGACATAGGAATACCGGAGCCATACTTGTTTAATATTCGTCCTGTTTCTTCCAATATGAGCATTTGCATTTTACGACATGCTGTTTTATTTTGGGTCTGGTACGGTAGAAGGATTTTCGAGCCGAAGATGGTTAATTTCAATGAGACATGCATATCTCGCAGATATGCAAATGAAGCTGATTCCTGTGCCATAAATTCATTTTGGAAAGCTCGTATACGGTGACGGTGTAGAGCTTTCCATCTTTCTACATTAAATTTTACAAAATGGAACGTTCAAATACAATAGCGATGTAGAGTTTTCCATTTTTCTACTTTCAACTTTGCGAGGAGGAAAGCTCGAATACAGGAGCGATGTATAGATTTCCATCTTTATACTTTCTATTTTACGAGATGGAAAGCTCGAATACAATAACGATGTGGAGCTTTCCATCTTTCTATTTTCAATTTTGAAGATTAACCTAAAAAATATCTTAATACGGGAGACCTAAATTACTAAGGACCTAAAAATATTACATATAAATTAGCATACGGTTGTATAGCCGAACGAATCAAATCTGTACTCGGTCAAGTAATATCACCAAAACATATGGGCTTCAAGAACGGGGGGAGGGGGGGGGGATTTGGTTTAATGTCACACCCAAGGTTATTTCACTCATATGGTGAAAAGAAAAGATATATAGGTGAATACACCAGAATAATTTATTATATAATGAAGTTCACCGAACCCAACAATATACATGGACTACTCCTCATTACAGATTTCTAGAAAGCGTTCCGATTCTGTTGCGTAATTTTTCTTATCTGGTGCGTCAAAACTTTTTACACTAACAATTTCTACTTTTGCTGTTGACCCAAACGATAGACTAAACGATTAAATCAATGAAATATTTTGGGTGGAGTAGAATATAACTCATCACAATTATATACCGAGGATACTCACTCAGTTCCGACGGATCGGGAAGATCTTTAATCCAATCTCAATAAATTAATATTCTGTCAATGCTCCCCAATCATATATGTCGCTATGTAGGATCTTATTGATTTCAACTAAATTTGGTGTTCAGAGCGCCCATTTCATGAATATTTAATAGGCTTGTGGCATCAAAGTCGCATTTTAACTACTTTACTTGCAGTCGGGGAGGGGGATTGGGTCATCGTCTCCGCTTTAGTCTAAGGTTTACGCCAAGGACCGGTCCATAATTCTTCTCCGCATTATGGTGCCAACCTGGCGAGAGGGCGGCAACACGAGAAGATACCCAACCAGCGTGGCGTGTGATTCGGCTGGGCCAAACAAAAAGCATCTACCATGTTCCCTTTAAAGCACTATGAATAGCTCTCGGGATTGGTTGACACTCGCGTTACTGCAAGCCGGTTAGATCCTACAAGCGACATATCCAATTGGGGGAGCAAATATGATTTAATATTAATTAGATTGTCTTTAAGCGAATCCTTATTAGTTTTGAAACAATTTCCGAACTTTTCAGGATTGAAAATAAACAACACGAAAACAAGCGCGATTTGGATATCATACAAAAACATTGTAGGGACACTTTCACTCATATATATACGTACAGATTCAAGCGTAATTGGAATTAGGGAGATATTTCACAATTGGGGATAAATTTTTCATGCAATCTTGGTGAAATGATTATCTTAAATTACGACAAGAAAATGAAAGGAGATACGAGCTGGGGCATTGCTCGAAGAGGATTCTAACCCCATTTGGTGGAATAACGGTACTGAAAACCATAGTAATCGCAAAACCAAATCCTTCAACAGAAGTTATAAAAAAAAACTAAATGGACGTTATCAATTTTGTATGTCGGTACAGGAAGAGATAGGAAGAGACTCATGGTTACATTTAGGAGGTTTAAAACTGATGCACATACCATTTATATAACTGCTTTAATTCATCGTGGCCAAGACGACTGCTTTAAGTTTTGGGGTTACAATTCACAACAATAATGTCGACCTAATAAACAAAGGCGCTGCATTTCATTGATACAACCAGGAAAAGTGTATAAATAAATCTTCGAAAGTAATATTTTTCTAGATAATTTTTTTAATCGACTTTTATTTCACATTGAAATAGAACGCGTGTGGCAAATTGAACGTGTGTATGTGTTTAAATGTCTTCTCCCACAAGCATAGTATCCAACTTACACCTAATGTTGGATCGTAAGCTCCCCGTTTTAACGAAAGAAAATGTCATAAGTATGGCTATATCTTCCCCGCAAAAACTGTCTCATGCAGTACCACTATATTTTTCTATTCAGTGGAGGCTCGTAGTCTTTCCCTACTATGTTCGTAACGAGAGAGAGATAGAATTAAGGTTTAAAGTCGCGTTCACAAATATTTCAGCTATATAGCGACGATCAAACAAAATTCTATGTATTCAAGTTAACTTAGTAACCCAACACATTAAAACATACACGCATTAAAACTTGCAACGAATCGATTTTTCTCAAACAACTTTACCAATTTTGTATGTGGATACAGGAAGAGATAGGAAGAGACTCATGGTTACATTTAGGAGGTTTAACTGATGCACATACCATTTATATAACTGCTTTAATTCATCGTGGCCAAGACGACTGCTTCAAGTTTTGGGGTTACAATTCACAACAATAATGACCTAATAAACAAAGGCGCTGCATTTCATTGATACAACCAGGAAAAGTGTATAAATAAATCATAGAAAGTAATATTTTTCTAGACAATTTTTTTAATCGACTTTTATTTCACATTGAAATCGAACGCGTCTGGCAAATCGAACGTGTGTATATGTGTTTAAATTTCTTCTCCCAGAAGCATGGTATCCAACTTACACCTAATGTTGGATCGTAAGCTCCCCGTTTTAACGAAAGAATATGTCATAAGTATGGCTATATCTTCCCCGCAAAAACTGTCTCATGCAGTACCACTATATTTTTCTATTCAGTGGAGGTCCGTAGTCTTTCCCTGTTATGTTCGTAACGAGAAAGAGATAGAATTAAGGTTTAACGTCGCGTTCACAAATATTTCAGCTATATAGCGACGATCAAACAAAATTCTATGTATTCAAGTTAATAACTTAGTAACCCAACACATTAAAACATACACGCATTAAAACTTACAACGAACCGATTTTTCTCAAACAACCTAAAATACAGTCTTCTTTCACCCGACTAAAAAGATCTAAAATAGCGGTTCGATAAAAAGAATCTCTTGCAATCTTAAAATCTATACAGTCGATAAGAATATGTTTCACTGTTAGATATTCGTGGCATGGAATACACCTTGAGACTGGCTCTTTTTTTAGTAAATGTTCGTGAGTTAATCGTGTATGGCCGATTTTACATCGCCCGATCATGGTTTGATCGAACGTTTCTGGCTGTTCAGATGAGTATAGCCTAGAGGTTTTTTTTGAAACAGCTTTCTCACATAAGTACAGATAGAGGGTCTGAAATCGCTATATGGGATTCCAACAGGATCAACCTCATTATCTAGGGCTGCCTGAGCCATTTTAGCAGTCTCAGTATTACCTCTGATGCCAGCGTGACTAGGCAACCAACGAAACACAATATCAATCTGTTGATCAAATCTACAGTCATATAATTGTAGAATATTCAAGATGGTGGGATGAGTTGAAGTTCCACTTTTAATCGCTTGAAAGCATGACAGTGAATCCGAGAATATGACATATTTCCCCCCCTTTTGGTGGACTCCATACCTTCCAAAGCCGAAAATATAGCTTTTGCTTCTGCAGTGAATATCGATCTTTTACCTGGTAGTCGAGAGGTTTTAGTTTTGGAACTAAAGATAGTAGCACATGCTACGATTGTTGGTTTCCTTTGGATTTTCGTGCCGAAATGAATGTCTTGGTATCATTTTGCTCGTCATGACCCGTACAATACAAGCATGCTGGGTGACATGTTTTTTCTTACCTAGGTTGTGCAATATGTGGCGTCAATATGACGACATCATCAGGAAATATATTTTTTTAAATAATTTGCTTGGTATATTTCTTGTCGACCTTTTCTCATGATAAGCGATCAGAACGGTCAAAACATGTTTAAGGGAAATATGTTAATATCGTGAGGTTGAAATAAACGAAAGAAAAATATCGTAAATACTAATTTTCCGAAGAATACTTCACGTGTTCAGCTCTTATAGTTGTTTCACTAAGCCTTTATCAATGACATGGGTTTAACTGTAAGTAGAGTTCCAGCAATAACCAGCATATAGAAAAGTGAGAAAATTAGTTTCAATTTCAAGATGCAGAAAGCGTAAACGCAGTAAAATCTTACATCGAAGTATGATAGAATTAACATGATTAATGCAGAGGGCGGCTCTCCAGAATCAGATTTAATCCAGCGATGGCGGCTCTCCAGTAGATCAGATTTAATCCAGAGAGGGCGGCTCTCCAGAAGATCAAAGTATATGTATATTAATGCAGAGAGGGCGGCTCTCAAGAAGATCAGATTTAATCCAGAGAGGGCGGCTCTCCAGAAGATCAAAGTATATGTATATTAATACAGAGAGGGCGGCTCTCCAGAAGATCAGATTTAATCCAGAGAGAGCGGCTCTCCAGAAGATCAAAGTATATGTATATTAATGCAGAGAGGGCGGCTCTCCAGAAGATCAGATTTAATCCAGAGAGGACGGCTCTCCAGAAGATCAAAGTATATGTATATTAATTCCGAGGGCGACTCTCCAGAAGATCAGATTTAATCCAGAGAGGGCGGCTCTCCAGAAGATCAAAGTATATGTATATTAATGCAGTGGGCGACTCTCCAGAAGATCAGATTTAACCCAGAGAGAGTGACTCTTCAGAAGATCAGATTTAATCCAGAGAGGGCGGCTCTCCAGAAGATCAAAGTATATGTATTTTAATACAGAGGGCGACTCTCCAGAAGATTAGACTTAATCCAGTGAGGGCGACTCTCCAGAAGATCAGATCTAATCCAGAGAGGGCGACTCTCCAGAAGATCAGATTTAATCCAGAGAGGGCGGCTCTCCAGAAGATCAAAGTATATGTATTTTAATACAGAGGGCGACTCTCCAGAAGATCAGATTTAATCCAGAGAGGGCGACACTCCAGAAGATCACATCTAATCCAGAGAGGGCGGCTCACCAGAAGATCAAAGTATATGCGCCAGATCCGACAGTCAGTATTCACTCGTCCTCCACTAGAACAGCAATCTACAGTCATATAATTGTAGAATATCCAAGATGGTGGGATAAGTTGAAGTTCCACTTTTAATCGCTTGAAGGCATGACAGTGAATCCGAGTATATGACATATTTTTCCTTTTATTGGATCCAGTACCTTCCAAAGCCGACAATATAGCTTTTGCTTCTGCAGTGAATATCGAACTTTTACCCGGTAGTCGACATGTTTAGTTTTGGAACTAAAGATAATAGCACATGCTACTCTCTCGCCATCTTTAGAACGATCTGTATAAATACCCTGATTCGAGCGCTTGATGGAGATTACAGTAGTGGGTTCCCAATTGGAAATACCTTGATCCTAAAAGATTGAAACTACCTTGAACATGCTACTCTGTCACCATCTTCAGAACCATCTGTATAAATATTCTGATGCGATCTGTATTTTTCGTCAGTAGACCAAATTCTTGTGTATGCACGAGCTGGCTCGTGTCTGCCTTTTTATATGTCGTCAGTGTAATATCTACTTCAGGTCGTAGCTGTTTGGCCGAAATATTGCTGAACGCCACGTTAAATTCTAACTCACTCACCCACAAAAGATTTACCTCGTCAGTACTCGAAAGACCTTATTACGGCAGACAGCGTCAAATCAAGAAGGCATTAAATAAATAAAAAGTTTGATTCTCGCAAGAGAGAAGCGAACAACCAGTTTCAATGGTACTAGTAAGACATCTTAACGGATATTCTTCAATCCAAATGATTTTATAAATCATTTTCAGGGTATAATGTATCTCAATCACACTTTGATTGTGAGTACCCATTCGAGCACTATTGAGATATAAATCACATGGCGTTCGAACGGTCACTAGCATCGAGTTGACTGGCTTCAGATAAAAGTTACGAAACGTAGTGCCAGAGATAGTATTCTGGGGTTAATGTGTCATATTTATCAGAAAATGTGGGACACATTATGGTGGATTTTGGTGGAATAGCCTTGCTTTTGTTAAGTTTCGGCGTTGATCGAAATCGTCACATTTTCATGAGATATAGAAAATGCTAGGCGGAATATGTGTACACATATTCAGACCTTCTGGAAACTTGTTGCAGTAAATTAAGTCATTTTTAGTTTATAAAGATATGGGTCCAAATATCATATTCCATGTGGACTATCTGTGTCCAATGAACAGGGATATATTTCTTCACAGAGTCATTTATATAGGGATTATCCAAGGCGAGAAGATTTTCTATATAGCTTTTGGTGAATTAGAATGAACGACCTTTTAAATGGTTATCTCTTGACAAGTTCTTCATGTATTCAGATGAAAGCAGATATACACAGCCAAATTCCCACATGTTGGTACCATGTGGTAACTGAATGGTAACCGCAAGGAAGGATCCCTGAACAGTACACCTCAGTACAGTACCAGTGGGTACTGACCAGTATCCACACAGTACCACTCAGTGACTGATCAGTACTGATTGGACACTATACAGTACCACACAGAACAGGACTGGATAGCACTGCATGGTAACTGAACAGTAACCAACCTGTTACTGTGCAGTACTGCTCACTTACCTCTGCTCAGTTCTGACCTGTGATTACCACACAGGGACTGTTCAGTTACAGCTCAGTACTTACATGCATGGTGGGCCTTTCCATGCAGTAGCGTTCAGTAGTATACAGCTCAGTACATGTCTTTGAAAAATTACCTGTGTATAGGTCTGCCAGAAATGGTGCACAATTTATAACCATCGGGATACCTAACGCCGTTGGTATATGCTGATACCGAATTTATTAAATTCAGAGACAATGCTAGCAGCCAGAAACAAATTGGACGTCTTCTGGAAGAACTGAAATATTTTAGTCTTTGCGAAAGAATTCAATCCCAGTCAGAGGACGGATAGTTCAAGTCGGCATATCGTTCCAATTATTTGGTGCATACTGAGCAACAGAGAAGAACTGTAAAGCGAAGTTGTAATAGTACTGACCAAATTTACTTAACCAAAGTTAACAAACCGTGATTATGAATCATTTAATCTCTTCTACAACAAGGAATGTTATGAAATCGAGAACGGAAAATAAGTCAAGCCAAATCCGAAATTTTCAAAGACAAACGTGCCGGACATTATATTGCTCATCACTGTATGAACATCCATAATAATAATGTTGATCCTATTAGATATAGATGAATAAGAACCCTTATCATAGACAATGGTGATATAGAAATTGTATTCCAACCTTCTGAGACTTGTTTGTTTATACATACCAGGATGAAAATACCTCTTCGTAGATATCCAATTCAATATATTTTCTGGTTACAACTGGATTTAAAACATTATTAACGGTATATTTGTTTACTTGTTTAGATCTGAGATGTCTTGTATACCTTGCCAAAAACCCCAGTCTAGGTCCCATGCACCTATTTTAGGAAAGTGAGCGGGTTCTGAATAACCGATTACTCGGCGACATTATCTTAGTTATCTTACTGATAAACTGCCGATCATGCACCTTCCAAAATCCCAATCAATCTAAAACCGTGAATTCGCCACAAGGGAGCAATGCAAATTTGGATGGTCCACGACCGACTTCAAAACACCACGTAGATGGTTTGTTTTATTAAGTGGGTGATCATGGTAACAATGTCCAAAGGAGTTATCGAAGAGCGGGACAGGCCTGTTACAAATACAAAATTAGATCTGATGGGACCCCAATCCACGTATAGTCAATGACACGAACAACCTTGTCATATAGGACTGAGGTTCCCTCAGAAAATAAACGTTCAGTGACGGTCATATAGAACGTCAACATGTGATCCGGCTCATTGGCAAAACTTGTGTTAAATTTAATATATGTATAAACAATATATAGAGGCAAAGCCTCGGGGGCCAGTGACCTCCAGCAGAAACCAAGTTTATATAGACGATTAGTAGACAATCACCTGGTTTAAGATGACACTAACCCATGCCAACTATGGGACCACGCCACATATATCCAGAGAGGTTATGCACCCATATCACAACCCAGAGAAGTAACTTTGCTTAAGTCGTAACAACAGTAAATTCATTAATCCCCGACTAGTTTTCAGCGAACGTATACAATAGCGTTGACCAGTAAACATCGGAGAAAAACAAGTTCTCCATGGCACTGCCATCTTTAAACAAATCTGCACAGAATGGTATCCGAAATATGAATGTGACAAGTATTGTGTTTGAATGCGAGCGTGGCTGAGATACAAATCATCACGGGGATCACTTTTGGTTCTTGTGATGTTTTTAGAAATATACTGTCAGTAGATTTGTCTGTGAGGTCATATGACTTCTTGTCAGTACGATGGCGGCGTTCTCCACCACCCTTTTAATGTTGAGTTTAATTGTTGCCTGTGTATGGTGAGATTCTACTGGTGGATGTTTCGTCTTAGAGGCTTGCCCTCTGTACAAATCGTTGTGATTGTATTTTTGTGACTTGTAAACATGGTGGAGAATGAAGCGCTTGGTAGGCGTCGGGCCTTACAGGCATTTGTTCTGAATACGAACTTGCTTTCTATGAATACTCCCGCTTTTTGGTGCGCTTTTTTTTCTATCTGACGGTCATATAAATCATCATTTCCCAACAGATGACTTGACAGGGTTAGTACATCATCGCTCTGAAATATTTATATCTAATACCGCTCAAGGCGAAGCTAGGGACCGTGCGGTCATGTCATCCAAAATGCCCACACGAACAGCTACAATAAAAGCGTGGCTACAATACAAATCACAGTGATCACTTTTGGTTCTTGTGATGTTTTTAGAAATATGCAGTCAGTATATTTGTCTGTGAGGTCATATGACTTCTTCTCAGTACCACCTTTTAATGTTGCTTTCAATTTGAAAACTTTTCGGATTTGGCTTGACTTATCTTTTCTCGATTTCATAACAATCTTTGTTGTAGAACAGATCAAATGCTCCACTTCTACGAAAAAAAAATTGGGAATAAATTATTTTAGTTCATTTTGGTGAAACAGAATAAAAAGAATCCAATTCATACAGGACTACAATTAAGGAGGTCTGAAGATCATTGAGCTAGACGAATTTATTCAGGCTGGAAAAATACTTGTTTTCGAATGTTCATTTTGAACACTTCTGAGCATCAAATATTGATTTGATTGAGAACATATAAGGTAAATACAAAACATTTTGACTTCGCTAATAAAACCAAAAATTAGTATACCTCTAAAGCCCTGTCCTATTTCGCTGCTAACAAAAAATACCAGGGATTATAAACCTTTCTATACCAGGTTGGTTACACGGAAATATAGGAAAACTTGCTGTGAAGCGACACGGTAGAAAATTGTTGTTGTGCTCGAAAATGATTGAAAAAATATTCACAGAATGGTCTTCAACTGTGCAAAATACAGGTACCTGAAACACCTTTTCTATTTTTGATCGGCTTCCAACACATTTTGGGCCCAATTAGCTGATTTGGTTAGCTCTTACTCGACTAAAAAGATCTGATGATGCATAGATGGATATTCTGGAAGACAATCGTACAATAAGAATAATCATGATACAATCAAATACTTTTTATACCAGCAGCTGTTAGTAGCATATGTACGTGTATAAAGTATACCAGCAGCTGTTAGTAGCATATGTACGTGTATCAAGAAAACCGGCAGCTGTTAGTGGCATATGTACGTGTATCAAGTATACCAGCAGCTGTTAGTAGCATATGTACGTGTATCAAGAAAACCGGCAGCTGTTAGTGGCATATGTACGTGTATCAAGTATACCAGCAGCTGTTAGTAGCATATGTAGGTGTATCAAGTGTACCAGCAGCTGTTAGTAGCATATGTACGTGTATCAAGTATACCAGCAGCTGTTAGTAGCATATGTACGTGTATCAAGTATACCAGCAGCTGTTAGTAGCATATGTACGTGTATCAAGTATACCAGCAGCTGTTAGTAGCATATGTACGTGTATCAAGTATACCAGCAGCTGTTAGTAGCATATGTACGTGTATCAAGTATACCAGCAGCTGTTAGTAGCATATGTACGTGTATCAAGCAAGAGTGCATCAAATTTGGTGCTAACGCTATTATATGAATTAGGTCTTTGGATCACTGGCGAGGAAATTCTTGAATGGACGACGGCTGAATGTTGAATGACGGACTAGACGCTTGTATTATTAACTTTTGCCAGTGTCATTACAACTGTTCTTCATCCTGGCTTGAATTCTTGATAAACTTTCTGTCACCGATATCTGCGCTAAGAAATTATCCCGTATCTTTGGCATCTGAACAAGCGTGACTTGATCATAGTGTCTTTGGAGATCTTTACTTGGCGACCATCTTACACATGCATCACTCAAATTTTAAGGACGTCCTCCTTTGGGGGAACCACGGACCTGGATTTCGCAACTTCAGT
Source organism: Hanleya hanleyi (assembly GCA_036873755.1). Classification (NCBI taxonomy): domain Eukaryota; kingdom Metazoa; phylum Mollusca; class Polyplacophora; order Lepidopleurida; family Hanleyidae; genus Hanleya; species Hanleya hanleyi. The sequence continues at coordinate 39,982 of JAVTVY010028467.1, forward strand.
TTTCGGTTCTCCTCAGTTGCTCAGTATGCACCAGATACTTGAAGTATACAGATTGACCGACATGAAATATCCTTCTTCTGTCTGGGATTGAATTTTTTCCCAAAGACTATAATATTTCAGTTCTCCGAAAAGACGCCCGGCTCATAGTCTCTGAACATAATAAATTCAATAACACCATCTACCAACAACGCTTTATTGTGCGTCAAATTTACAACTGTTTTCAATTGAATACGTCCTGAGGCAGAAATTGTCAAAAGATAACCATTTTAAAACACGTTTCTTCTTATTCACCAAACACTATATAGACGATATTCTCGCTTTTGATAATCCCTATAATAGAAAGAAGAAAATAAACACCTTCACTGGAATTAAAGGCAACCAATAATATTCCAAATGAAATATGATATTTGGACTTCAAGTGTTATAAATTGAACGGGAATTACTGAACGACAAGAGAGGCGACTACAGTGAAATTCCCATTATCTGTTAGCATATTCCAGATCGACCGTCATGTGTGTATACATATCTCGTCTAGCATTTACTTGGTTCTATGAATAATAAACAAGTTCCACCAACACCCAACTTTTTATGTTTCTCATATTCTGAGATAAAAACCACACACTGACATACGGTAGCGTGCAAGATCCCTGGCGATACGTTTGGATTTTTTATATGAATGAGCGGAAAGGCCAGCTTACCTGGTGTGGCGTGTATTTTGTGGAGTTGAATATCAGAGAATAACATTTTCTCAAGATGTACATTCTCCACCAATTTACTACAATTAAATGAGGCTGTTTTGAGTGGTTTGTGAAAAACCGTGAAATCATACTTTCTTCATTGTCACATGTTTAAATGCATCTATCTTTCGAAGAGGCAGACAGTCATAGATAAATGTACATTTTCAGACAATTTTTCACTTGTCCAGACCGAACAGAACGTTTTAACTTATATGTATAAATTTTGAGTCGATTGAGGGCGCCTCTCCTCTTATTTCTTTTTATATGGCCCAATAAACTGGTACAGTTACTTTCAAGCTATTCGTCGATAAAAAAAATCTGTGCTATGACAACATTTATGCGGGTATACCGTGTGATGACGCCCCCTCCCCTCATTAGAGGACTTTCTCGCCAATAAGCTCAAACAATAAAAGCATAAAATTTACAAACTGTAATTATTGTAAATAAATATGGTCTAGTTTGTCAAATATCTCCGTGCATGATACTGTGTATCATAAAAAACGTTAGTAACTATACAAAATAAAAATCCAGAACAGAAATGATTAACTATTATTTTGAAGTGAAATATTTCAATAAGTTTTTCGCTGTTCCAGGGTCTAAATATTAAGGAAAATTGCACTTTGAAGGTCTGACCATCGGAAACTTTGCAAATAATTGAAGCAGTCTTTATATTTGCATATGTATATGACTGATGACCGGAGGACATGTTGGTTTCATAGTTCATATGTAAAAGACGCAAATCAAATATTTTCCATCGATACATGCAGTTTTTAAAGTTTTCGCAGTAGCCAACGTGCATATACAAAAGCTATATTATCTGATACGCCGTAGGCTAATTCCCACCTCCATAGCAAGATACCTATACAGAATGAGTAGAACATTTTACTCATTGAAAAGACATCACTATATAAGTTGGCCGGGGAAAGCAAAACTACATAACCAAGCTTAAACATTCTATGTTCTATATACCATAGCCCCTAGTGAAGAAATATTTCATCCGTGATTTTGGCGATAACAGTTGCTGGTAACTTTCTCTTTTCCGTGACAATGAGATATGTTATTGAAAAGGTAATAGTTTGTAAACAAGGCTGAAAGATCACAACTAGGCAGACATTCATATCTACATGTATATTGTAAGATTTCGTCATGACATTTGATGTCGTCGAATTATATAACATTACGCCAGTAGAGAATAGTAAATTAAATGATATCTGTGTAGAACCAAGGAGAGCCATGCAATGTGTATAGAAAATGCAGAGCTATACACCCAAACAATACACAATGGCACTGGCAATCCATTCTGAACAAATCCTTAAAATAATCAAATGTTTGATTATACGAAATAAAGAACCGCTGAACATACAGACGCGATTTTTACCTCATTGAAGACTTCCTGCAAATGGGAGCATCATGACGTTTCTGTGTTGGACAGGAGTGTGCTTACGTTATTTGATAGCTGACAATGCATTTCTACACCTCCAGTATGTCTCTCACTGAACATCCACTACACCTCCAGTATGTCTCTCACTGAACATCCACTACACCTCCAGTATGTCTCTCACTGAACATCCACTACACCTCCAGTATGTCTCTCACTGAACATCCACTACACCTCCAGTATGTCTCTCACTGAACATCCACTACACCTCCAGTATGTCTCTCACTGAACATCCAATGCTGTGATATGTTCCTGTCATTTCAACATTATCAAATATGACAGCCAAAGCCACTAATCAACTTTCTTCATAGACATGCTCCACATCATAACCTGAATGCCTACATTGCGGGATCATTTCTCAAAGAGCGTATAAAAGCATAGAAGGCTGTCTGGCTTTCATTGTACAGATAGACGCAAAAGTTAAATCATTCTAAACACGTTCGCTTCCAGAGAACACCACCAGCAGTATAAATTGTCAAGAGATGCCCGTATACATTTAAGCACCAGCGGTATTCGACTCATAAGCGCATAAATAGTCGGACACGTAACTAAATAAAGTCCATTCGTACACGTTTTTCACTTAATAAACAGAGGTGACATGTTCAACTTGGGGAAAAACAATGAGATCGACGGAGATTGGTTGCTCAATTGGTAGCTAGATTCGGATTTGATGTGGAGCCCAGTTTATCTCGAAAGCTGTTGTGGCGTATACATTGTATAAAACCAATGGAAATCAGCAGCTCTCCGAAGTCATCCATAATATACTATTTTGATGTCGAAGAAACAAATATGGCTCGACATCATCTACCGACACAATTATTACATCGGCCTGATTTTCATTTCAATAAACTTAAGAGAATAGTTGTTTCCCTTCCAACTGCTCCATACAATTCCATTAGCAAAGGATGTATGTTCTCCCGTTAGGTAGATACCGTTCAGGTTCACCGCGTGACAATGGTTAAACCACCACCCAGATTTGTAAGATGTCGCACAGACGATCGATTGCCCGTGGTCCTTAGTGGAAAATGTGCAGTTGTTGTGAACAGGAGAAAATGAATCACCTGAAATGAAAATATGTCCAATTGAGTTTGAAGTAAAAACGTGTTTCGGGCTACATATTACAAAACAAAATATGAAAATCCAAGTCTGACTCGTGTTCGGTCTAGAGTTGATCAGCACAAGGATTACAGGCATTCTTGCCTTCTCAGTTTAACCCTCTCTCGTAAATAATTAGATTGCAACTTCTATTTCCACAAGCGTGTAGACATATTATACAAATAAAACAACAGATGAAATCAATACGCTTGAGTCTACCGTATTGCCTTGTTACAGGTACTATACCGTGTTTTCTGCAGTCGACCGACCAACACTCTATAAACCACAAGGTTCGCCATCTATGATCCAGGAATTCAACCGCCTCGCGAGTCGTCCACGTTCAGCCCAAATATATGATCATCTGTCATACTTACTCTCTGTAGCGCTCTGGTATGTTCCAGTAGTCCCACAGATGGCTATAAAGCCACGTTTGCCACACTTGCAGGGTAAAATTCCATTTAAATTGTCGACGTGGATGAAATCTCCGTCACCGGAAACCACCTTCGCGAACGGATAATTTATTGCTTACGAATTTCCGGCAATTTCATTGGCCCAATTCTCGCACCGTCATTCGCACCGCCATTGGTCAAATATATAACGCGGTAGCTGAGGAGTTGCTTTGAATACACCGATTAAATATTTTCTGTATTAATAAAAATAGACTATTTCCCTTGTCCTTTGATAATAACAACTCAAACGACGAAAATAGTATTCAACAAATAAAAGTGGCATTATAATGTTTTATCTTGAATTGATAACATAACGATGACAAATGACATTTCAATCTCAAAAGGCAGAAAAGGATTAAACTAGTTTCCATGGCAACAACAAGCTGAAGCAAAAGTTGACAGCAAATTTGAAAATGGGCTCGTTAAATGATGAGCCTTCAAAATAATGCAGGATTCTGCTGGTGAACGTTTCGTTCCCTAGACTTGTACTATGTACATTGTAGATTGTGATTGTAGTTTGTGACTGTGGTTAACATGATGGAGATTAAAGCCCTTGGTCGGCGTCGGGCCTCACAGATTGTGTTCTGGATAAGAACTTGCATTCTACTAATATTTTTCCCGTTTGATCAGTCTCTTCTATCTAACGGCCACATTGTTCATCACTTTCCATCAGATAACTTCATTGATACGGCTATTGCATCATTGTTCTTGGATATTTATATCTAGAACCGCTCAAGCCGGTGCTAGGGTCGTATGGGCATACCATTCGAGATGTCTACATGAACAGCTACAATAATAACGTGGCTGAGGTACAAACCGTCTGGACGATCAGTTTTGGTTCTTGCGATATTTTTAGATATGCACTCAGAATATTGGCCTATGACAGATGGAGTCATATGACTTCTTGTCATGGCATCTTTTTCCGCCTCATTTATATGTTGCGTTTAACAAGTCATTCCTGGTAAAATACACCGAAAAGGCTTTAAGTCAGGTAGAAAACAAATGTATCGATAATAGGTATAGCAACCGGTATAGCTGCACTGTTAAAAAATGACAGCGTGATCCATTTCTGAGCAGGGCTGCTTGACGGCCGTTACACAAATAATGAACTGTTCAGTCTGTCTAAAGTTAAGTGATCAGGGGGATGTAGCGACCCCCATCAGAGCTACTGACATACTAATTATTGATGACACTAGTATGCTAAGCCAGAAGACATTTGTAAATGTCGCGCTTTGAAATTATTGGTGATTTATAGAAAATTGTATCAGGCTAATGAATGTTTATATTTGACAGGATTACGTACCTAAACAACTCTTCATACATATATATATACGGCTCTATTTAATCAAATATTGACTTCCAAATCGAGTATATATATAAAATAACTACTGATTGTCGTAATAATTAATTAAGAAAGACAAAGTTTGCTACTCATACCAAATTTGTGTGTGTGGGGGGGGGGGTACCAGGTACCAAAACAAAATGAATAAACTCATAAATAATAAATCACAAATTTTAAAATAATAATTACAAAAAACGCAAATCGAATTAATGTGGAATTATTATAGTGTAAGGCAAATTATTCAGCATTCGATATATATACATGAATTTATGATATCTGGAGTTCAAATGCCGCAAGTTTAGAGCTATGACCCTCTATTTCGGTGGAATACAGAAATATGTGTGGGTGATTTTTACCAACTACTTCCAGTGTATCATGACCAAGGAATTCCTGTCTTCGAATCAACCATAGTCAAAAACGATGTTCCGCACAAGATCACTCTATCAAGTGTGATGGGTGTCAGAAATCAGGGCTATAAATGAGCTTGAGAGGGGTATTCATTTCAATAAATGCGCCAGATCCGTCATTCATTGGGTAGCCGTCGTCTATTGAGAGTATCCAAAGGTCCATAATCCAAAGACCTGTTTCATCAATAATATTAGCACCTAATTTAACATAAGCGAAAGATAAAAGTAAATTGGAGTTAATTGAAAGATAGAAGCGGTCAACAGTTTTCAATGACGTTGACAATATCAATTGAATATTTGATATTCAAATCCGTATCACAATTCAATGTTCGTAGAGTGTATAGTACATTGTCGTGTTGTATCCGAAAAATGACGTCACGATATTGGTGTGACTAAAGAGAAATAGAATGTTCTAATGAACATAGTTATCTGCTAGATGAGATAGTATCTCAGTCACGCTTTGATTGTGTCTGCTCATATAAACACTACGGAGATGTATTTCACATAATATTTATACGGCCCCATCCCCGGATTAAACGGAATTACAAATTACAATGCATAGCGCCAAAGATCTTCAACACTATGATTAAAGTTTGCAATCAACAGATGATATATATCAGCGAAACTCGGAATGCAGGAGTTGGATGTAGGAATGCAGGAGTTGGTTTTAGATGACGACTCTATAACGAATATTATGGATTAAGAATACTGATCAGCGATACGGATTTGATATTTTTGGAACATCATGATGTCTTGCCGGCATCATTGAAAACTGTTGCAGGAAACAAGCCTATGTTTATGTATACTATGATTGTGTTTTTGAATTTGGTGCTAATACTGTTATATGGAAAATGGAATAGGTCTTTGGATTATGGACGCGGATATTCTCTAATGGACGACGGCTGGATTATGAATGACGGACTAGACGCTTGTAATTGTGACGTTATTCAAATCATCAAGGTTTTGACAAGCTCTGGCATATGCTACAAGGCGAGATATTTATACTTCATATGACGGTCCTTCAGCAATATTACTATCCCTGAAAGTGTAATTTACAATGTCAAAATTGTAATAGTCTCTCTTGTCGTATAATCGACGTGAGATAAAGTTGTTGTTGTTTTTGTACAGATATAAGTCTAAATAAGATGTTCCATTTGACGAAGAGACAAGACAATTTCATTTATAAACGATGTCGTCTTTCCAAATTACATGTACCAGCAGATAAACAGAACGTGTTTCTGTACTGTACACATTTTTAAGCTGCCACAACTCGGAAGAACATATAATTCTGGGAGACCATGCAGTCTATTGACTCAGGTGACAAAACGCATTATCCAACTGAAAACAAACTGCCATGTTGCTCTTCTGACAAACATGTCATCAGCACTAGTGAATGGAACAGTATGTACAGTCTTGAAGATCAAAGAAGATGGGCCAACAATCAGGATTGCAGATAATGCAATAAAAATTGAAGGCACCGTTTCTCTGTTCACTGTCCGAGTGAAAGCAGAGTTCTTGCAAAGAGGTACTAGTTACCTCTAGCACTGGCTTTTTGCCTTGACTGTTCACAATGCCCCACAGAATTACTATTTCGAACTTCGCCGTTGACTGTCGAAATATGTTTCAACTCGGTGTTGCAGTGGGGCAAGCTGTAAGCTCAGATGGACTGCAAGTGCTGCACTATTCATCTTCATCCTATAAGAAACAGGGAAAGGAGGTTGTTGAATTCTGTGAAGATGAACTTGGATGTGAAGCTCTTCAAGATTCTGTGACAAGACACTGTATAATTATCATACAAGGAATTTCCCAGCGGATCGGTGGGGGGTGGGGGGGGGGGGGTGGTTCTTATAACCCATGGAACAACATAGCCCTCAATCTCAATGAATTACTCCCTCTAAATAGTAACTCATTGACATCAGTTCTTGCATATCGCTCCAATTTATTACCTGTATATGGTAGAATTCTGCTGGTGGACTGTCAAATCCCGATGCCCGCCCTCTGTACATATGACAAATATATGTAGGTTTATTGTTTTGGTGGGGAATTTGAGCCGTGCGACGTCGGGCATTACAGGTTAGTTTTTCTGGGTATTCTTGCGTTTACCAGGTTTACCCCATGATGAGGCGTTTACTCCATCAGACGTCCTCGATACTCATCCATTAAGATCAGATGAGTTATTTGTTTGAGCTGATCTGTCATCACTAATCTAATTCCGCTTAATCCGGTACTAGGGGCCATGTGGATACTCCATAGTCTCCACATGAACAGCTGCAATAAAAGCGCGACTGAGATACTAAGACTATTACAAGCGTCTAGTCCGTCATTCATAATCCAGCCGTCGTCCATTAGAGAATATCCGCGTCCATAATCCAAAGACCTATTCCATATTCCATATAACAGTATGGTCCTGAAGCCTGATGACATAGGCCCCCTACATCCAGGACAATAAAATACCACTTCTATCCCTTGATGCAATGCAGGCCCCCGACATCCATGGCAATTAAATGACAGGTGAGCATCGTTATACAATTCAATTAGCCGGTCACCTCCTTAGTGTAACATGACATCAAATTAATTGCCAGCACGAGGTCCCTGAGCTAAGCTGGCACAGTCTGAAGAGCAAGCTTCAATTTGGTGTATCGGGTTACATATAGGCCTTCACGCCTTACGGCACCTGTACTTTGCGTTGACAATAAAAATTTAATTGGTTTCGTGTTACACAATCGATGTTAGATTTCTGGATGAGTATTCACGTGTCATACAGGTGAATGAAAACACAATTCATCACGTGACTGAGAGAGATATAGGGGACCATTAGCACCAAATTCAAAAAGACAATCATAGTATACATAAACATAGGCTAGCTTCCTGCAAGACAGAAGCGGTCAACAGTTTTCAATGATGCCGGCAAGACATCATGATGTTCCCAAAATATCAAATCCGTATCGCTCATCAGTATTCTTAATCCATAATATTCGTTGTAAAGTCGTCATCTAAAGAATGATGTATCTCAGTCACGCTTTGATTGTGTCTGTTCATATGAGTACCATGAGGATCTTGAAGTACATTCATACGGCACCTAGCCCCGGGTTAAGCGGAATTAGACACAAGTTACGAAACGTAACGCCATATTTCTTGCACGCTACGCTCGTATTTTGCTATCAGCATGCGATATGTATCGCCAAATTTGAGAAACTTTGAGTGGAGGCGCTTGGTGGTGTAGCCCTGTTTTATAAGTTTCTGCAACAATGTTCTGTGACGTTGATTAAAATCCTCACATTTAGCACAGGATCTAGCAAATGCTACTAGGCGTGATATGTATACGCCATATGCAGGTCCCACTCGAATATTACTGTCCAGAAAGGGATAGTTTACGATGTCGAAATTGTAATCATCTCTTTTGTCATACAGTCGACGAGAGAGAAGGGCCGCTTCATTTTTATAGAGATATAGGTCTAAATATGATGTGCCTGTAGGGTTATCTGTAGTTTCCTTCAAATCCAGAGAAGGTGGATATATATCCTTCAATGCGTCATTAATATAGCGATTATCCACAGCGAGAAGATCGTCTATATAGCGTTTGGTGAATGAGAAGGAACGGGCTTTGAATATAGTCTGCATATAGTCATATTCATAAGAGAACATATATAGGTCAGCCAATAGAGGTGCAAAATGTCCGAGAATCCACCGTATTCTCGGGTCCGAGTGCGAGATGCCGAGAGAAACTGTCTTGTAGAGTCATATGGCTGCTTTTTATTCGCCAGACCTCGTCAATTTTTCCCACCTCTTACATATCAGGACATTGTTGTTAATTGGATTACAAGATTTGCTCCCCTTCAATCTGGACAATCTACACATCAAAAGCAAATATAAGCTTATACATCAGTATTGTTAAATAACACAGCAAATATGAAGAAGACATAAACAGGTGTTGCAAATTTAACACACTTGATCAGGTTCTGTAATTGTGCACCCTGAAAATAACATTTGATATATGCCTTACATTTTTTACTGAAAATGAATCTGAATGTGCAGAAATGAACTTAAATTTTACATTTAATTATTAAATTATTCTAGTACATTTGGCCTATACGTATTGGAATTGTATGTACATCTGGGTGTGTCCAAAAAGCATTTACATGTCATGCAATTTATTACTTTCTATAATCTGAGGAAAAGTCCTCCCCAGCAAAATTTTATTGAGGTTCCAGTGGTAATAATGCATAATAATATGTATACATTTTACCTATACAGGAAACTGACGAGAGCATACCTGATACCAGTACAGATGTAACTTGTTAATTGTGACGATTTCAATCAACGTCACAAAACATTGTTGCAGAAACTTATACAACAGGGCTATTCCTCCAAGCGCCTCCACTCAAAGTTTCTCAAATTTGGTGATACATATCGCATGCTGATAGCAAAATACGAACGTAGCGTGCAAGATCTATGGCGTTGCGTTTCGTAACTTGTGTCTAATTCCGCTTAACCCGGGGCTAGGGGCCGTATGAACCCATGTACTTCAAGATCCTCATGGTACTCATATGAACAGTCACAATCAAAACGTGACTGAGATACACCATTCTCCAGATAACGACTCTAGAACGATTATTATGGATTAAGAATACAGATCAGCGATACGGATTTTATATTTTTGGAACATCATGATGTCTTGTCGGCATCATTGAAAACTGTTGACCGCTTCTCTCTTGCAGGAAACTAGCCTATGTGTATGTATACTATGATTGTCTTTTTTGAATTTGGTGCTAATACTGTTATATGGATATGGAATTGGTCTTTGGATTATATTCTTTAATGGACAACGGCTGAATTATAAATGACGGACTAGACGCTTGTATCTGATCCTGTCAGTTCCGGGTGGAACGATAATTTTTCTGATGGGTCGAGCTTTGACGAGAGCGAACGTTCTAGCTGTTGATCAATTGTGGAGAACTTTAATAAAGGTGTTTTTATTTTCTTTCACACTTAACCTACAGAACATGTTTGAACTAGGTGGGTTCAACGTCACGTTCAGCGCTATTTCGGCCATATAGCGACAATATAAATAACTACGATATGATTAGCTGGACATGTGTGACTATCCATGTACAGTCATCATGTAGAGGAAACAGTAGTAGTACAATGTAGTATAATACCTATATGCTCAGCACCTACACATATATGTTGATTGCTATCCACATTAGTTAGTTTTTTATTTAGACTGATGAAGCTCAAATTCCTGGTCCATCAAAGCTGATTGACCTGTCATTTCAGAAATTCAGCCCCGATGAGGCAAGGGATCTACTAGATGGTCTGATCAAAAAGAAGCATTTAACAGAGCAACAACACAAACGGAACAAAAGTATATCGAAGCTCAAATTACAAAATATTGAGAGATTTTTAGACTTCCATTTCAATGAAATTCTGGAAATCAAGGCGGAATCTGGTTTAGATTATGGATCTAAGAGAGAGAGAGAGAGAGAGAGAGAGAGAGAGAGACTGAGAGAGAGAGAGAATGAAGGTATTGCCACTAGAAGAAACAGCCGTGGGAGCCCTTGAACAAACTGCACCAACGGTGGACGCTTCTGGTTATGGGGAAGTTAGGTATGTTGGAGAGTGTACCATTGCCAAGACAAAGTTCCACTACATTAGCATGGCCAGGAGACAGCTTGAATCTACTGGTGTCATAGAAAACTGTTGACCTAGCTGAAATTTTGGACAGCACTGAATATCAAGATAGCATACTTGACACCCATAGGAAGCAAAATCTAAGATGTGGGTTGACAAATGTGACCGAGGAGACATTTGAATTTTTTTTCTGTTGGAGAAAAGACGCTTACCACTCTATAGGCTGAATGCGAATCTACGAAGACATGATGAAAACATTCTAGGTAATGGTCACAAAACTGTTAGTATTGATGCTGATGCTGCTACAGTACCTTTATGATGACGAAACATCATATTACCTTAATGTGACAGATGTAGAATACCGGAAGAATTTGAATGCACTATTCGGAAGGAAACTACCTTGGAACATCGAAAAACGTGTTTGGAACATCGGAAATCGACAGGCTTACTCTTATACTCCTCTATACTGGAAGAAAAATCGGAGAATATAATAGCAACTCATTGTAAATTGACAGGGGCTGTGTGTGAGAACAAACAATCGTTTCAGAACTTCACAAAGAGGGAGATTATCGACATTGAAGAAGGCTATGTTGATATGATAAACGCATGGAATAAGAAAGATCTTCTGATTGTGCAACTATCAAAACACCTCTTGGAACCAGAACACATGCCTTGCTCAACAAAGGTCGCTGGAGTTTTGAAAACAGCTTCCAGTTAAACAGAACTGTTCAATGTATCAGCCAACGTGACAAGTACTGAATGTGATCGACAGGTGGATTCTACATCATTATATTCTGGTTAGGGCAGTTCTGCGGGGAGGAGCATCAAAGCAAAAATCCATGTGAATGGAAAGGGGAATGATAAAGGAAAACCAAAAAAGGATACCGTTGAAAAGTGCGTCTTAAATGAAATTGTTTCAGATTTTGCGCCTTATGTGGGGTAATATATTACGAAGAAGGTCCGAAATCCTGGGTTGGATGTGGCAAATGTTAACGATGATGGCACAGACAATGTGGTGGATTGTCAGACGATGATATGTGGGAGTTGCATTCTCAAGAGGGGGTCCCCTGGGATTGTCCAAATTGCACTTAAGTTCATTTTAGTAAGTATGTATTTTAGAAACGCAATTTTATATGTCTAATTATATAGCTATACGTTAAATGATATTTGACTTACAGTTGCTTGCACAGATATTTATGGCAAGACTGCTTTCTCTTATGATGAACTTCTTCATGCCGCATTCATCTTCTTTGAAAATCACCGTTTGACAGAGTTATACTGTTTTGGGTTGCTCCCTGACCCATGATATATCACTCGTTGTTGGGAGAAGTTTCCAGAATATCTCTGTTATGTATAGTGGTACGACGACCGCTTTCAAGCCTTTTCTCACCACATTCACTAGCTCTATGAATCCACAAAAGAAGAAAATGTATATCTTTTCGGGTTTCTGGAGACATTATGTTATAGTGAGGGACTGCTTTCTCCCACGCCTGGAACCAATACTTGGCATCTGACAGCACCAATAGCCTTTGGTCCCTAATGTCATGGATGGGTCTTCTGTATCTGGAGAACTTTACCAGCTTACTCGTCTTCTGAAGTAGAGAAATTGCTTTGCAATATTTAACCTGGCAGTTTTTCAGGCTGTATCGTTGCAACATTTCCTATCTAGGACATCCATAGTCAGGTGATTCCTAATTTTTCTGCACTGTTCGGGTGCAAGATGATTCCGTCAATTTATGGTGAAATGGATAAGTCATGGGCCTTGTTTCATCCATATGCCTCCAAATATACCTTCAATGTGATGGTATTGCGTTCAGGAAGAGGTAAACTTTTGTGCCAAGCACCATTTTTCATGATATTATTTTTAATCTTCTTGAACAGGTGTGAAGGATATACCAGAAATATGACTGGCTGCGCCGTTTGGAATATGTACGGCATGATTATATCCAAAGCTGTCAGAGATTGGATTTTGATGAAGATTATTGGATGCACCATGTATGCATGTGTACAGAACATGAACGTTATACCTGGTTAAAGCCTTCACCACATCCTAGAAAATGCTATATATTTGTGGACCGCAGACCGGTTAGCTGGTTTCCTGGATAGTGGGCCACCAGGAAACGAAATCCAGACAGTTCTGTGGAAACATGAACTGGCATACATGGTTTGCCAGCACTGGCTTCTGGCGGGAGGCAATTGCTCTCACCTCTGCACCAACATCCACAATCCCGATTAATTTTATTCTGTTTTCTTGTCCAATCTGCAGGTATTAAGCCATTTCATGCAATATATATTCACTGTATCCATGGGAAGGTAAATTTCAGGTTGTGTGTACATCCATTTTAGAATCGATTCACAGATCCCAGGTCTTTGCTGAGCACAATTGTTGTACCGAGTTCTCTCAGAGGGTGGACCCAGTGCTCCTGTTTGTGTTACGTGTCCATATTGTCAGTCCCAATTGGATCACACTATTATTCCGTTTTTACTATGTGATTCCTTCTTTTTTCTAATTTGAGAACAAGCTATCAGTATCTGGATGCTTGTCAGACGTGGAGCTTTTTCTTGCAATAAATCTACAAAATCAACCACAGTCCCATCTCTCCGTTGTCTGTCCATCTTCTGTATCCCAGTCATCCTCTCTATCTGATTCATCGTCATTTTCAGTGATTTCTGGCTTTTTTGCATTTTCACAAGTAGCTCTTCCAAACTTCCTACACTGGGGGTGTTTTGTTTATGCCAGTACATTGCAGCATCCATGAGAATACGCCAATTTTGATTTGAATAACACAATTCTCTTTTTGATTATAATTATTTCTGTCTGCTTGTAAACCTTGATAATACCCCAAAGAACTTATGATGGAGCAGGTGACAGATAACGAAGTTTCTTAATTTCAATAGAGAGATATAGGCCACAACTGATTACCCTCCAATCCCCCCACCCCCCTCCATACTCACTTCAACTGCACCAGTATCACTTATCTAGACTTCCATACCTATCTTGTTGCCATTGCAGACCAGACCAGTGTATTTTCCGATTATGATAGAATGTGTTTCGAAACTGATGACGAAATAGTCAGAAGGCAATATTTGAGATACTTCAGACCCGTGACCTCTTTCATTAAGCCTTAATTCAGTCATCTTTTTTTTTAAGGCGATCACTGGAAATACCTTGCGAACGAAACCACGAAATAACTGTTGGTTTGACTTGACACCGAAACCTTGCAGTAACTTTTCTTCTGTATCAGCAGCAGACACAGATGACACTGGGTCCTTGAAGTTATTTCGGTGTAGCCTGAAATTAGTTGGAATGGGAAATATAGTTTTATGAAATTTGACATCAATCTTCAACTTGACTACCGCCATAATTAGTATACTGTTGGCGGGTGTACCATATCTCCTTCACCTCTACATTCACACTCACACACTAGTCACTAAAATAATTTAAAAAAAACTTATATCATGTGTTACATAAATCATTTGGCAAGCGAGAGTACAATCACATGGGTTATTTTTTTTTTATACCACAATAGTCTTTCATTCTTTACCTTGGACGTGACGGCTGAGATGCCGAAATCGTTGGATCTTCCGAGTTATATTTCTGACCAATGGCGGTGCGAATGACGTGGACCGATGAAATTGCCGGAAATTCGTGAGCGCTAAAATATCCGTTCGCGGAGGTGGTTTCCGAAGCTGAACGACTTCAAAATGATTTGTACACTAAAAGGTGAGACAAACGTTAATTTATAGCCACATGTGGAACTGTTGGAATATACCAGAGGGCTGCGGATAATAAGTAGGACATATCTTCATTTTATTCTGACTGAACGTGGATGACTCGAGAGGCGTTTGACGGAATTCCTGGATCAAGTATCGCAAACCTTTTTGGTTTGTAGAGTGTTGGTCCATCGAATGCAGCTAACACGGTAAACAGGAGTACGTGCATTTCGAGAACTAAGGAAGTCCACCATACTGGTATTAGTGTGAAAGCATTCTAGGTCGAGAGTTAATCAGCACAAGGCTAGATCGCAAGCATGTGTCTGTATGAAGACAATAGGAACATCCCGAAATCGAAAACTTTGGCCGTGACGTAACGCTTAAGGGAGTAGAGGACGTTCATTTCCGTGCTCTTATGGGGCTACAACATGGTCATTTGTCAAATTTTTCAAAACAAGCTGAATTTCCTAACAAAAGTACCCAGACATATCAAAATGGAATAAAAATCAACAAAAGACACAACACAACCATTTATGCGTTTTACTGGTGGTTCGATAGTGTGATGGGATGGACCAAAAAATTGGCATTTTAAATTCAACGGTTGAAGGGTGCAAAGTGCTCCATAGATTAAAAATTATTCCTCCGGAATACCCCCCAAATTCACTCTTATTCAGTTTCAACTGAAACAAAACTTCTGAATGGCTAATAAATTGATCTTCAATAATATTCTCCACACCCACCCCGATTCCCCACCCCCACTCCCTCCTGGAAATAGGACTGAAAAGGCTCCGTTTATCTGTTATAACGCTAATATTTTCTAAGAAAGTATGGTGTCCCCCTGTTTTTATTACATATTTAACAAGCACTATATGTGTTTAGTATTATATAGCAAAATGGAAAAAAATTTGACCTTGGGAAGTATGATTTATTGAACATCTAAGAAGAAAAAAATCTAATTTCCCTATGTATTCAGTGTTATGGCTTTTAAGTGGTATACATGCATTTGGCTGCCATATTTTTTTAACGAGTATGATGACCCCATATTTTTTTTTCATGGATCATCTTCTCCTAACCGGGTGAAAAAATCCTGAAATTTAAAAAAAAATTCAACCTCTAGAAATGAACGTCCTCTACTCCCTTAAGTTAGGCAGGGGGTATTGCTTTAAAAATGACAACACCACAAATATCGGAAAATTGGCTTTATAGTGGCTTTCAAAACTAAACAACCTTGAAGGTTTTGTTTGTTTTGTTTTGAAAACAATAGACATCGCCGGTAAAAGGTTAATAATAACAAACTTTTTAACAAACTCGGAGAAGAGTTTGCTGAAAATTGAATAACGAACACTTGGATGAGGTTGGCCCTGAGATCGGAGGTGAGTGAGTGAGTGAATATGATATACTGTAGTTTTTAACAATATTTCAGTAACATCACGACGTTTGGTTCCTATCCCTTTTCACACCCGGAAACCACACGGGTAGGGGCCTATTCCTTTTAACACTCGGCTGTCTGACCCTCAGTTGAACGCTTATAATCTCTAATACAGTATACAACACACCTACATGATTTTTTATGATATACTGCCGACAGAGACGACATTAAGTAGCTTTTACCTATTTGTGGTACCCTTGACCCGGAGTAGCCCATAATTGTCAGGCGATAATTATCCATCGGACCAGCTACAGAGAATACGGCATACTTGGCAAAGGCTTTGCTCAGTTCAAAATCCTCCATGTCGATACGTAACTGATATCGACGCTGCGACGTCAGTAAATGGAGCTTGTAGTTACCTGAAAGTGGCAAGGGATAAATGTGAGGTGAGCACTTATATGTTTGTTTATAACCATAGGGGAGTGTACCCTGAGTGGTTGTAATGATCAATAAGCAGTTATCAGTATGTTGTAGGATCAAGAGATCCCAATAGGGACCATGTGAAGTGGTCAAGGGCACGTCCATAAAGCAGATGTTCGTTGTTAATCACAGGACCTTACCGATTGACGTTATTATTGACTGAATCCACACAAGCCGAGCATGGAATAAAATAAATTCCAAGCCTAGGCCAGTTACTTCGAAAGAAATAGTTTGTATATTGTGTTTTGTATATACACAAGTGCGCTGTTAATAAACAAGACTAAATCTAGTCCTTTATCCGATCCATGCTATACTCACGAGAAAGGAGTTTACACATATTTTTTAAAGTCAGCGTGATGGCTTTCCTTCGAAATCACATGTTTGTCTATGCTCATGTCCACGCCATGAATAAAACACACTCAAATAAGTGCATATTCTATTGACATCCACTCTGTAACGCTACCAAGTAATTTCAGACGGAACGATCTAAGCGAAGAAACTTGCGAGGACATCAGGCACAATTTATCGGAGAAGAAATTGGGAAAGTATATATAGTTATACATAGTGTTCTTGAGACTTGGCCTGGGTCCACCAGAATTAAATACAAAGAATGGGAAGTACCGGTACAGACATCACGCACAGCGTCACACCTCGACTACACTACA
The DNA here is from genome assembly GCA_036873755.1 of Hanleya hanleyi. Taxonomy (NCBI): domain Eukaryota; kingdom Metazoa; phylum Mollusca; class Polyplacophora; order Lepidopleurida; family Hanleyidae; genus Hanleya; species Hanleya hanleyi. The sequence continues at coordinate 57,309 of JAVTVY010028467.1, forward strand.
ATCAACGACTGATATTCGAATCGAAGGCATCTGAAAACAAGAGGGAGAAGCTATTTATCGCAAGCTTAGCAGATACCACTACACATTGTATAGGCAGTGTGATTAATTGACATATAAAATAACACATTATCTCACACTGAATGAGTGTGGCCTTATTAAAGGGATAAAAGCCCAAACAATGGTATTTACCCAGCCAGAACTCTTGGTCTACAGAACCGAACCCTCTCTCGTATGACTCCCAGTTCCGGTAGAAGTCCTGTGACCCATCTGATCGTCTCTGAAAAGCCTTTTACAAAATAAATTTAGTACTTTACTCATCAGTCACATTGAACAAGAACGGGAAAGACCTCTTCGAAGGCTACATTTTGGAATAGAAATTTTATTTTCGAATCTTCTCCATCCACGGATATGGGCCCAGAATATTACTACTTCCCGTTCTGATATCAATATCAGCTTAGTTCGGAAAGTTGGTTGAGTCAAAGTTCCGATAGCGATACAGTTATTCTAATACTCTATAATGTCACCTCTCATCGTGTTTTGCGTTCGGGTAGCGTTTGGAGACTAGCATGCAACTTAGAAAATTAATGCACCTCCACGTCAAAGGCGCATGTTGGGGGATTTCGCTAATCAATTAGGTAAAACCATAGTCCATCATCCAGGGTCATTAGATTCACGGAACAATTGCGGGACGCGATGGATCGTGTATTTGCGGTAAGGGGTATTCACACGATACATGTACATTTGAGGCGATTGGAAGCTGCGTTTCTGAGACAAAATAACCCGATTGTTTCTGAGCAAAACCTTGTGAGTAGCATAAAATGGCGTTTTACGCTAATCGGTGGCGTTGGACGTGGAAATACAGCATATCAAGTAATATCGACGGAAACGATGGGGTTGCAAGCATATATTAAATTCGAAAAGATTTCCGTCGATAAAGGAATTTGCATAGATTAATGATAGATCATATGAAATGCTACACTATTCGAATGCCAATACGTGTATAGATTGTGACCCACAGGAGATTCACGAACCGTCGAAAGATTCGCCAGAACTACATGTTCTGTCAAAGATTCGAATGTCTGACCAATGTACCAACCATTATGGCCCAAACTATTTATTTAGAAATTTGGGAAATTTTACGACAAACATACTTTTGCAATCCGAAAAAGAGTTAAGCCCCTTTGACAGATGAGAGCGAGAAAGAGAGAGAATTAAGGTTTAATGTCGCGCTCAGCAATATTTCAGCTATATAACGACGATCAAACAAAATTCTAAGTATTCTAACAAAAACAAGTCTACAACCCAGCAATACTGAAGTAATCAACACAACACACCAACAGACATGCACATACATTAAAACTTATGCAACAAACCGATTTCTTACAAATAACCTAAAATACAGTCTTCTTTTATCAGACTAAAAAGATCTTTTAAAGTAGCTGTTTGATAAGAAGAATCTCTTACAATCTTAAAATCTATACAATCGATCAGAATATGTTTCACTGTGAGCTCTTCGTGGCATGGTAAAGTACACAGTCTTATGTTTACATTTTAGTGTAAATCTGGCACATAATCACAGTGTACGGTACTTCTAAATGTACACAGTTCAATGTGTACAAAAAGGTGCACAGTAGTTTAAGGGAATATTGATAACGTTTCGGATTTGTACGCATGCTAAATTCAAATACCAAATATCGTTTTTAGTGTGTTTAGTTTTGGATCTCTGTTCGAGAATCTTTTCGAGAATCTTTGCAGCGAAAATCATGAGACTTAAGAATACTGATCAGCGATACAAATTTGATATTTTGGAACACCACGATGTCTTTGTGGACATTGAAAACTGTTGACCACGTCTCTCTTGCAGGAAACTAGTCTATGTTTCGTATACTATGGTTGTTTTGTTTTTGGTTTTTAATATGGTACTAATTTGAAGTAGATCTTTTGATTATGGACGCGGAAATTCTTTAATGGACGACGGATGACTATTGAATGACGGAGTAGACGCTTATATGGCTGGATTCTGCAGGTGGACAACTTGTCCCCTGCACATCCTTCACCATGGATGTCTCACGTGTCCACTCTTAAATACTCCAGCTTCATTTAGCTCCACGTTAACTGGTAACTCATACTATATAACTTCGTATGTTGATCTTAGTTGTTCTTTTGAAAACAGTATTTATTTAATTGCCCGTAAGAAGTGTGGTCAACAGAATGTTCGCAAAAGAAACTGAATCTGAGGATGAATGGCCACAAAAAATCCCTTAGAAAAAAAGTAATTGCTAAAAGTTAAGATTTTTTCTGGCTGCTGTGCAACAGTACTTTATTGAGTGGTTAAAACGAGAAAACGTTGAACCTACAGTACTCGCTGATTGACTGGCCCTCACCAAAAGTAAGGTCGTTGAAACAATCCCTCGTTCATATTGACAGAAATACCCTCTCCCAAGCAAAACAAATATTGATATACCACAAATCGAAAGAAGTTTTAGCAAATCTCCAGAGTAAATTCGTCACAGCTCCAGCAAACAATGTTCCAAATAATATAATATTCATATGTATATATTACTCTTATCAGGTGTTGGCACACCATCTTCGAAACCTTCTACTTACTTCCAAACTGCAGTTACTCTGGAAGATGTATTTAACAACCACAAACGTTTGTCAAGGAAAGAGGTATTTGTCTCCCAACCACTCTTAACGATATAGCAAAAGTGTACTTGAATCTCAAAATGCATAAAAAAACCCATACAAAGCTAGATTGCCACTACTGTGTCACTATTTCTAAGAACGTATGTGGATATTAAAAAGACTCAGTAGGTCTTACGAGAGAACTTGATGCGAAAGGACACCTCTATACTTTTAATTTTGCGTTTAACATACCGTACAGATATGTATCCACATGGGATTTCTGGGCTCGCTATACTACAATCCATTATCAGGACCTGATTGACCGTTTTAGTTCATTATCGGTGTTTAAGAATCGCCCATATATTAATGTCAGAAGGCATAAAGCATTCCTTGGCTCTTCCACATACTGGGTATATCATGCACTGGATGTTTCTTCGTTTGTAGACTTGATTGAATTTCTCATTAATAATATCTATCCGAAATTTGGCAACAGAAAAAAAGTAACAGCATATATGTATTCCAGAGGACATTAATTGTGGACCCCTTCTGGCGGGCCTATATGTGTTCTCTGATGAGTACGACTGTTTGTAGATTGGAGCGATATGCAAGAGCATAATCATTTCAAAACCCGTTCCTCCTCGTTCACCAAACCTTATATAGCCGATCTTCTCGCCTTGGATAATTGCTATAAAAATGACACAGTGCACTTTCACTGCATTTGAAGAAAACAACAGATAGCCCTAACGGCATATCATGTTTAGACATAAATCTCTATAAAAATGAAGCGGGCCTGCTCTTACAATTTCGACATCGTAAATTATCTTTTTCCAGAGATTACTATTCCAGTGGGACCTGCAAATGGGATATACATATCTCACCTAGTAGAATTTGCTAGATCCTGTCTAAAAAGTAACGATTTTAATCAACGTCAAAAAACATTATTGCGGAGACTTATAAAACAGGGCTAAACCACCAACCGCTTGCACTCAAATTTCTCAAATGTGGCGATACATATCGCATGCTGATAATAAAATACGAGCGTAGCGATATTAGAGCTATGTTTCCTAACTTGTGTCTAATTTGGTTTAACCCGGAGCTAATGGCTACATGAAACCATGTACTTCAAGATCCTCATGGTTTTCATATGAACAAACGCAATCAAAGCGCCATTGAGATGCACATCATTTTCTAGATAACGACTTTAAATCGGAAATTATATGAGCTAAGAATAATGATCAGCGATACAGATTTGATATTTTTGGAACATCATGGCATCATGCCGGCATCATTGAAAACTGTTGACCGCTTCTCTCTTGTAGGAAACTAACCTATGTTTAGTATACTATGATTGATGTCTTGTTTTTAATATGGTGCTAATGGTGTTATATGAATTACGTCTTTGGATGATGGACGCGAAAATTCGTTAATTGACAACGGCTGAATATTGAATGACGGACTAAACTCTTATATATTATATTTGTTATCTGCACATAGAATAATATATATTGATACAAAGGGCACAACTTCTCAAAGGGTTGGATACGAATGTTATTATAATGTTATGTTTCCATACCAGCCATCCTCCGCCGTCTGTCGCCATGTCACAGTACACAGCGAAGCCCATCCCAGACTCCCGTGGGTAGACCATGTATATACCACTCTTCCGATGGCCAGCTCCCAGAAGATCCATACAGTCTTGAGGCGGTATTCCACATGACTGACCTAAAAATATCAGTTTTATGGTCGATCACTGAATATCACTTTTAATAGGGTTAATCCTCTGAGATAACCAATTATACGTTAAAGAAAAGGAAGCAAATTGTGTCGGGAATTCTCTCTCTTGCCTGTTTTTCCTATTGGATTATCTCCCTTTCCTAGGTTAAGATATAGGGATTTCCTTTAAAAGCCTTCTAGCCGAGAATTTTGCACACCAACATCCATCCAATTTGATAAATTTTGATAGACAATGTGATTATCTGCAAACAGTTAGAATATAAGAAAAGGTTAAATACTATTTATATGATTTTTTCATGAATATGCTTCAAAACTAGGGCTATTCCCTATGATTTCTGGGTTATCAAATTGAGCAGGAGGCAGTCCACTTGACGTTGCCTACAGCTAAAAAATGCACACCAACCTATATTTTTTTCTTTGTTTTTCCTCATATTACACAATTATGAATACAACAACACACATTATTTAAAAAGTTAATTACTTTGATTTACCACCAGCGGACATTCTTAACATCACAACGGCCCTTAACATCGCAATGCGACGTTTTGGATCGACATGACCGTCATTAATATCTCAAGGGCAATTACCATGTCAAAGGTCGAAGTGATTTTTAACACTCAGTGACCTCAAGTTCGCTCATGGATGAACTTGGCCTATTTTCGAAGGTCGTAATATGGATAAAATGATGAACACGAGACAAGATGAGCTAGATTCTCATTCTTTCGTTGCATCTAGAAATTCATTAGAGATTGAGCTCAACCTTAAGGGTGATAGAAGCCATTTCTGACGGGGAATAAATACGTAAAAACCTTATGTAGATAGGTTAGAAGTGACTACATCACCTGGGCTTTTTTTTGTACGATACCACAGTCTAGTGTGCCTAATATTTTTGCTACACTTTGGGGCACGGTACCTGATTATCTAAAATAAAAAATGCCATTGCAATATGGCCGCTTTGATGACGTCACATATATATGGAGCAGAATCGTTGGAAAACAGACTATTAACTGGAAAGAACACGTACAGTTTATTAGTGAAACCAAACATGTTTGATTCACTTTGTTCAAAAATTTGTAAATCCATGCTATGTTTATCACCAATGCTTGCTGTCCCTTTATACATCGATGTGCTTACCTCGGTGCTGGATAAACATTGGCTTCGATTGAAAACTATAGAACAAGATAAGTTACAGAAAGACAGGCTCCAAGCTTAAAGAAAACTCTGACGCGGACTCAGTTTTCAGACAGTCGGTTGGAGACCAGGGTCTCCAAATGTAAAAAAAAAATGAAAGTGTGGTGCATGTATTGATAGTTTAGAGGGACCTATTATCCGGTTCACCCATCAAGATCCCAATTTTAAGGTCAAATTGAATATGTCGTGTGATTCCAAATTTGTTTATATTCTTGTCTGTGTGAACTGCGGAAAACTTTATATCTGGCAAATAACTGATTTACGTTCAAGATTAGCAGTACACAGACATCAGATTAACAATGCAAACCAGTGGTTTGTGCCAGTAAGCCGACATATTGAATCCTTTTTTTAAAGATGTTTCATTTTTACAAAGTTCATGAGGGTAATCAGGCTTTGTTAGATGTCAAAGAAGTCATGTTTATTGAAAACGGCGCCAGCACTCAAAGGTAGCCACGAGCAGCCTCAAGCCTATGTAGCTCGTGTTATTAAATTGTGTAGGTATTATTCCAGTTAACAGGTAGTGTTACCAGCTTCTTGTATTGATCTGACTTAATAATGTCTTGAAGTTTATAGGTCAATAAAGCATGCTTCAACTTATGAAACCATGGATTCGTTATACAAGGTATCGACCCCTAAGGTATACAAACATGCCATTACTTCTGTACAATTTTCCTCGAAAAGAACAAAACAAAATTCGAAACTGCAGTCGGAATATAATAATGTACAACGACAGTTAAGAAGTGCCCAGCCGATTTTTTATGGAGGGTTAAGGCTGAGGCTAGACTGGTACATTTGGTATACCGGTCTTGCTATTTTCGAAGCATTGTCTCTGTGGGGATTTAAAGATTTGATTTGTGTAACACCCTGATGGGTTGGGGGTCGGTTACTAGTGATAGGTTTGTTTAGACAATCTTTGTATTTGTTATCTCGAGGACAGCAGGGTAAAACGTGTACTTCCATCTTCTACTACACTTTGGGTACAGTGGCGACATACCATATCTTGGGGTCTTTGTTGCTTTTTATACTTACCGACCCCTATTTCGAGTTTTTTATAGCTAGTTTGTAATATTGTTACTGTTCGTCCATGATCCGGGTTATGTATATTTTCTATAGGTAATCCTGTAATGTATGTGTGCTCTTGTAGTTTTGTGAGAGGTTAGTTTCCTAGCCTCATTCCATTTGCAATTTAAGTCGGTAATAGTATCTATCTATTCTTCTAGCCGTAACCATACCGACCCTGGTAATTATCGTCCGATTTCACTGACTAGCTGTATTTGTCAAACAATGGAACGCATGATAAACGATCGCCTTGTTTGGTACCTAGAAACTGAAAACTGATATTCAAGGTGGTTTCCGTAAAAATAGAAGTACCACTGACCATTTAGTCAGATTAGATTCCTATGTCAAGAATGCTGTCGCCAGGAATGAACATGTAGTTTCTATCTTTTTTTATTTAGAAAAAGCCTATGATACTACATGGAAATACGGGATTCTAAAAGACCTTCTTACTATGGGATTAGAGTTAGAGATCAGCAAACGCCATTTATATCGATCACTTGTTCGCTCTAAACTTGATTATGGCTCTATTGTTTACAACGGTGCAAGCAAGTCCATCAAGGACTAAGGCTTTGCCTCGGGGCGTTCAGAACATTCCCTAAAGAAAGTTTATATGTCGAAGCAGATGAATTTCATTTAGAACTTCGAAGAATTAAACTATCACTGCAATATCACAAAATTGCGATAAAACCACGCAAATCCTGCATATAACTGTGTTTTCAACCCTCAGTACGTAGATTTCTATTTAAAGAAACCCTTCATTATTCCACCTCTTGGAATTCGTATGAAACCACACATTATAGCCGCTGGTATTAAGCTTAGTCAAATTTTACCTAATAAGGTCTTGCCAACTTCACCATGGCAGTTAGCCAAACCAGAAATAGATATTACACTGACGAAATATGAAAAGGCAGACACGAGCCAGCTCGTATATACACAAGAATTTGATCTACTAAGAGAGAAATACAGATCGCATCAGGCTATTCCTACGAAGTAGGCTACAGATCGCAAATTGTCCGGTAATGAGTGAGTGAGTGAGTGAGTCAGTCCATCCGAGTCCTTTCGTCGGCAAAATAAGGAGAACCATTGACATTAGAACCTTGATTTTTGGCACGAACGTGCATTAGGGCATTGTTACCAACAAGTTCTGAGCTGACCGAATTCTGCTGAGAATTTGATTTGTAATTATTTTTTGTATTATTTATTGATAGCTCAGCGAGTGCACTGTCATGCCCATCGGGAACCCTTGACTGTATGTTTCACTGTATATATAACACAGTATAAATCGTGATGGGATAATGAAATAGGAAATGCTAATTTTCCATCATTTGTTAGTGCATTTAACTACACTGCTATTACCAACTTGCCAGCCTACACACAATTCAGTATATTGCTAGAGATATATAAGCTGTGGCCTTTAACGTGTATCCTATTTCACATCCTTGAAACATTTCCTCACAGATCACATCAGGCGTCAAATTCAGGTCAAGTTACAGTTACGCACTGTTGGTGAAATATACTACATCAACCAATTAAGTCAGCCGAAGAAAGAAAGATGTGGCATCATCCTTCAGAATAGTCTGCGTGAGCAACAACGATAAAAGTTTACTGAGGGTGAAACAAAGCCATGACGGCATGTGCTAGTTTAAAGTGTCTTAATTTATTTTCTTTGGGTAGAATTTAACTAGATAAAGTAAGTAGACGCTATTTATTCGTCTTTGTACCGATTATGCTCAGGAGAATGGCATGAAATCATTATCTTGTGCAGAGAAGGTGTTGGTCTTGAGTTGAATTACCGTAAACTACATAAATGCTACCTTTCTACTATAGTACTATATATAAAAATTTGTTGTATTGTTGGGAAAATAATGCGATTCAAAAAGTTGTTTTGATCCTGGACAAGGGCACTGAAAACCATTAAAGAGATCGATATATTTTCACACGTAAAGCTTGAAATCTACTGAACTTTTTTATTATTCAATCTGTTTTCTTTAGTTAACAAATTGTAAAATTAAATCGGCGATAGTTATTTATTTTTGGAATGAAGGCGCAGCAGGAGATTGTTACAACAAGTCTTGAGCTGACCTACTTTTGATGAAAATTTCTGGTGATTTTTGATGAAAATCACTGGCGATTCTGACTTGGGCGGTGCCCATCTTAATATAGGCAGGATTCTAACTGGGGGCGGGGATTTCCAAGAGTTCAGTTCGCGTTCCGAGTCCTAATGCCTACTCTACTTCGTAGGTCCTGTGACGTTAGTCACACTGCTCATGTTTATACAGATGGTTCTAAAGATGGTGAGAGAATAGCATGTACTACTATTCCTACGAAGTAGGCTATCATTTGCAAATTGTCCGGTAATGAGTGAGTCAGTCCATCCGAATCGTTTCGTCGGCAAAATAAGGAGAACCGTTGACATTAGAACCTTGATTTTTGGCATGCACGTGCATTAGAGGACTGTTAACAGCAAGTTCTGAGCTGACCTACTTTTGATGAAATTTGACCTACTTAGATGACCTATAACATTACGCTTGGACCCCAAGTCATCTTCCTCACCCTACTTCGTAGGTCCTGTGACGTAAGTCACATTACTCATGTCTTTAGTTCCAAAACTAAAACCTATCGTCTATCAGGTAAAAGTTCCATATTTCGCTGCAGAAGCAAAGGCTCTATTGTCAGCTTTAGAAGGTAATGGGCCCAGTAGAAGGAAAAAACAGGTCATATTCTCGGATTCACTGTCATGCCTTCAGACGATTAAAAGTGGAAATTCAACTCATCTCACCATCTTGAATATTCTACAATTATATGACTGTAGATTTGATCAGCAGATCGATATTGTGTTTTGTCGGGTGCCTAGTCACGTTGACATCAAAGGTAATACTGAAGCTGATAAAATGGCTAAGGCAGCCCTAAATAATGAGGTTGATCCTGTTGGAATCCCATACATCGATTTCAGATCACCTGTGCTTATGTGAGAAAGTGGTTTCAATCTTTATGGGATGCTATGGATAATAACAAACTTCGCGAGTTCATAAAAACTGTAGGCTATACTCATCTGAACAGCCTGAAACGTTTCGATCAGACCATGATTAGACGATGTAGAATCGATCATACACGTCGCTTTCAACTATATTTCAGTCATATCACGACGTTGGGTCCTATTCGTTTTCACACCCGGGAACCACACGGGTGGGGTCCTATTCCTTTTCACACCCGGGAACCCCACAGGTGCCTCAGTTAGTCGCCTCTTATGACAAACTTCTAGGAGCTGAGGCTTATTCTTACCATGACCTGCGGTGTGCACAACAACATCCCAGGTCAATCCCCGGAAACCCCACGGGGCCTGCCATACACGATTAACTCACGAACATTTGCTAAAAAAAGAGCCGGTTCCAGGGTGTATTCCATGCCACGAAGATCTCACTGTGAGACATATTCTTATCGACTGTATAGACTTTAAGATTGTAAGAGATACTTGTTATCGAGCAGCTACGTTGGAAGATCTTTTAGTCGAGTAAACGAAGATTGTATTTTAGATTATTTGAGAGAGATCGGTTTGTTGTATAAATTTTAATGTATGTACCTGTTTTTAATGCATTAGTTTACTGAGTTATTAACTTGACTACTTAGAATTCTGTTTGTTCGTGGCTATATAGCTGAAATATTGCTGAACGCGATTTTAAACCTTAACTCTCCCGTTTTGTGTATGCAGTCTGTCGTATATTAGATCAGCACGAGGACATCGAAGTGAAGGGGAAAGATACCAAGTTCTGCTCAGCATGCTAGGGAATGTCCGACGATGGCTATTTTACAAGATTTCAGTTGACTTTGTTCTGAATGTGATTTGTTCAGTTTTCAATACTAAACCAGAATTTGTCTGCGTTTTTGAGAACTTTTCCTCTAATCATCATATTTCACAGTTATATAATAGAACAGGCTTAATTATGGCCTGGAAGAGTTTAATTTAGATGCTTATTGCTAGTTTGTCGTTCAAAGTAGTCCCCAGGTACCGGTATCTGTAGGATTGATCTATTTGTAGTGTTGTATCACCTATCTGGAAAGAAGAGGAGGTGTCTTTGTCTCTCTCTTTATCAGTTTAAGGAGAGAGAGAGAGAGAGGTTTAACGTCGCGTTCAGCAATATTTCAGCTATATCCAGTTTGGAGGACACAATTAAAGAGAGAGCTGCCCGTCTTTTATCATTTCTTTTGTTACCATATCAGGATCGGCTGATTTTTTTAGAGTTCCATAGCCGCCTTTGTTTCACTTAAGGAGTATCGTTTTCTCTGTATTGATGTATAGTCTATCTACTATATTGCTCAATATTACCTACTAGTATTATTTAATACCGGAGATGAGGTTCCAGTCGTATGATGTAATTAGGGTTATACTGCTTGTAATTAGTCAAATATCTTTTGGAAACACGTTTGAAATGGAGAAATTAACTGTCATATCTTTCTTATGAACGATCCATCTTTCTGAAATTAATTATATTGAAAATCGGGATTTATTATTGTCCCTAAAATGTATGACATCATTTGGGGGTCGTATTCAAATGTCAATTATATGATAAAGTTTAAACAGATTGCTATAGCAATTCAATAAAAATGATGTAGTTGTTTAAATTCACCAAGCCCCTTTTCCAGTGGAATAAAACTGAAGGAGCATTTCGGCCGTAATTACAAAAAAATGCATCAAAAATACTCACAGAAGTCATGGAAAGTTTATGATAATAGGTTAAAAATTTCTTGTAGGGTGAATGGACACATTCCTCAAATAAATCCTTCTTAACTTGACTTCCGGACCTTCCTGTGAATATATTCATCGTGTAGTATTTCCATCGAGCAGTTATGGCAGTGAGCTTTGCCAGATTTCTTTCTAAGAATCAGACAATATTACCAACATCGTCCTTCACGTGGGTGTTAATGACTGCAAACGGCTGTATAAATAGCCTGATGCGATCTGTATTTCTCTCTTAGTAAATCAAATTCTTGTGTATACACGAGCTGGCTCGTGTCTGCCTTTTTATATTTCGTCAATGTAATATCTAGCTGCTACAATGTGTGATTTCATATGAATTCCAAGAGGTGGAATGGAGGGTTTCTTTAAATAGAAATCAACGTACTGAGGTTTGAAAACACAATTACATGCAGGATTTGAGTGATTTGAACGCAATTTTGTAATATATGGCAGTGATATTCTTCGAAGCTCACTAGGAAATTCATCTGCTTCGACATATAAGCTTTCTTTAGGGGATGTTCTGAACGCACCAAGGCAACGTCTTAGTCCTTGATGGAGAAGGAGTGAGTGAGTGAGTAGGATTTAACGTCGTTTTCAACATTGTTTCAGTCATATCACGACGGTCTCTACATGTGCCAGAACACGAGAGTGTCCACAGTTCCTATTATTCTGGACACTGATCAGCCCAGCCAGTACAGCACCCGGTCACCCATCAAAGTATTGACCGAGCTTTCTTTAGGGGATGTTCTGAACGCACCAAGGCAACGTCTTAGTCCTTGATGGTGAATAGCATATAGCTTTGTCAAGCTTGACTTGCTTGCATCGTTGTAAACAATGGAATCATAATCAAGTTTAGAACGAACAAGTGATCGATATAAACCGAGAAGCGTTTGCTGATCTCCTCCCACTTATAGCTGGTAACTATCTTCAACAAATCAAGCGCTTTTGTGCACTTGGCTTTGAAGCATTTTATATGCGATTTGAACGTTAGTCGGTGGTCGAACAATATTCCTAAAATTTGACCTCTTTTACTACTTTGATCTCAGTTCCATCTAATGTAGGCACTGGATCTCTCAATACTGTGTATAATTTTTCAACTACACGATATATTGAAATCGTCTACAAAGAGTGAACCATGAATTGATTTATTCAAAACTACAGCTAAGCTGTTGATCTTGAAACTAAACAGAGTAGTAGATAAAATACTGCCCTGCGGGACACCTTGATCCTGATCGAAATGATCAGACATGGTTGTATCCAACCATTCAAAAAGTTGTATATAAAAACGGGTAAACGGCCCAATCCCATATTATGAAGATCTTTTAGAATCCCGTATTTCCAAGTAGTATCATAGGCATTTTCTAAATCAAAGAAACCACATGTTCATTCTTGGCGAAAGCATTCTTGACAAACGAAACTAATCTGACTAAATGATCAATGGTACTTCTATGTTTATGGAAACCAGCTTGAATATCAATAAGTTTCTTTTCAGTTTTCAGGTACCAAACAAGGTGATCATTTATCGTGCGTTCCACTGTTTTACAAACACAGCTAATCGGCGAAATCGGGCGATGATTACCAGGGTCTGTATGGTTACGGTCAGGCTTTGGTACTGGTATAACAATGGCATTATGTCATGACGGTGGAAATTCTTCTCTTACCAAAGTCTGTTGAATATGCGTAGTAGAATTTCTAGAGAAGATTTGGGTAGATGTTTCAAAAGTTGATAATGAATATTATCACGGCCTGCAGCAGAATCGTTAGCTTTCGTGTGTTGATTATGCTTATATCTGTCAGATGGAGATGTTTACCTGCTCTTTCTGAAATAGCAATGGTCTAGATGAAGATAGACTTGCACATCCTTTTTTAAATGCTGTTAAGAAATTAGTTTTATTGATCTGTCAGAAACCTGGCAGCATTCCGAATTCAAAGTTAACTTCCTGGTTATTCTTTTCAAGACTTTTAACATGGCTAAGTCATCCCACCCTAGACCGAAAGGTGACATTGGTGTATTATATCAATCAGTACGTAATATTGATGTTGTATATAAATCTGATAACATGGTTTCGGTAAAGTCTCAAAAGACATCTAGATACGACCGGATAACTCACCTTTCTGGAAATATTATTCAGGTCCTGGTCCTTTTGAGGAGTTTGATACATTATTGCATAGCTATAGCTCTAAGAGTCATGTCAAGCTTGGGGGAGACTTTAACTCTAGAACTGGAACAAAAGATGAATATATCACTGAATCTGGGGCCAAATATCTTCCCAATCTCACAGATGAAACTTATAACTCAGTCCAAATCCCTAGGAGAAACCAAGACACTAAGATGAATACATTTGGTTGTAAGCTTATTGAAACAGTATTGAGCCACAAGTTAATTATCCTGAATGGCAGATCAGTTGGCGACCACCTTGGCATCTTTACTTGTCACATACACTAAGTTAAATGCTGGCTACTACTGGAAATTATGAAAGAAATAGGAGACACTCGAAAGGCTAATAATGATATCTCCATTGACAAGCATATTGTTGCCAACCATATTATAGATTCTCTTGGTAAACCTGTCGCCAACGCTACACTTGCAGCTTCCCCCAACTGTGACACGCCTGCAGATGACCACTTCAATCGGTCGGTCTCGGCTACTGAAATACGTACCTCTCTCGCTGAATTTGTTTGCAATAAGTTATCTTGGGAAGATGAGATTAGCATCGGGTTGCTAAAACATGCGCTTCCATTCGTCTTAGACCATGTCAAGCGGTTGTTCAATAATATTCTCTCTTCTGGTAATTTTCCGGTTGAATGGCGATCCTCCACCATAATTCCAATATACGAGGAAGGTTCTCATTCGGATCCCAATAATTATAGAGGTATTACAACACATATGAGGGAAGCGGGAAGAGGTGCCGACATACTGACAGAGCCACATGACTCCACAGAAAAGTCTTCCGGTTAACCTATTCTAAAGCACATACCAAGAATCTAACGATTCGTGAAATGTGTTGTATCTCAGGTACGCTTTTATCGTACCTGTTCATGTGGCAACTTGGATGATATGACCACACGGCCCCTAGCACCGGCATAAGCGGTATTAGATACAAATCTAGAGAGTTATGATGGAAATGCTCTGGTAACTCGTATATTGGTAATTGGTGAGCTGTTTCGCTGTGACAACTCGTACACTGGAGATTGGTGAGCTGTATAACAATATGTAATGCATTAGGAAAATTATTCTCAAAAATAATTAACAGACGTATTTCCGAACACCTGGAATGCACCAATTATAGGTTAGTCCTAACCAAGCCGGTTTTAGGCCAAGGTGTCGGTCTACCGACCATATTTTTACTCTGAGAACCTTGATAGAAAAATATCGCATCGCAAAAAGCCTCTATATTCCTGCTTTGTCGACTTCCGCAAAGCGTCCGACACTGTTGATAGACAGATTTTACTTGATAAGAAATAAGACATCAAGGGACAAGTTCTTCAACTTGTCTCTTCACTTCAGGAACTTGTGCTACTCGATCAAACTTAATGACGAAAATTCTTCACAATTCCCCACTTATACGGGTGTTCAGCGGAGCTGTACACTCTCAAACTGCAAATGTTAGATTTAACATCTAGAGGGTTGGAGGAGGGAAAGCATTTAGCAAGTGTTGTATTTACCACTTTTAAGTGTTAAATGCAACATTTTAAGCTGTTGCATCCAACACTCTAGATGCTAAAGCTAACATTTGCAGTTTGAGAGTGTATATAGCTTGTCACCTGTACTGTTTAACATTTTCATTGACGACATTCTTGATAAGTTTTATGGTAATTGTTCTCCCGTTAAGCTGAACAATGTTATGTTATCCCATCTCCTATTCGCCGATGACCTCCTACTTTATCAGAATCCCCAGTTGGCTTACAGAATTGTCTCGACAAACTTCAGATTTTTTGCCAAGAAAATAACCTCACGTTTAACCTGGACAAAACAAGAATTATGATTCCCAGACAACGTCCACAAACAATTAAACAACACTGGTCCCTGGGTTTCCACCAACACGAAGTGGTCAATCAGTATCAATATCTGGGGGTCCTCTTTACGAAGACTGGCCACTTCAGGCAACATATAGAACAACTAAACAACAAAGGTTTTGAGAGCAGCTTACTCCTGCAGGGCAAAGATGTCCCAATCAAGATTGTCTGCCATTTGTATCAGACTATTACACAACTTGGCTGGGTGGTCCTTAGTTGATTCGTCGCGATATGACTGAAATAATGGTGAAAGCGACGTTAAATGCTATTCACTCACTCACCTAGATAGTCTCCAATGCAAAAATATTGACACAACTCCATTTGAAAGAGTACAAAACAAATTTCACAAGAGATTGATTCAGGTAGACAAAGATACTCATAATTGGGGAGTTCGTGCCGAACTTGGTCTCCACCCACTATTACATGGCATGGTCCTGCGAGCTCAGCAAATAAATATTATCATTACTTAACCAAATGTAGACTACTGATACTGATAGGCTAACCTATTATGTTATAAGAAAGTTGGTTGGCTCTACAAACTGAAATGTTTTTGTTGTGTGACAAGCTTAGTATTAGTATTGACAACACACAGTGCCGGGCAATCAAGTTATCCCTTGATTCCTTCTTCGATAATTGTTTCAAAGTGTCACTCCAGGAAAACAAGAATAACACGCACTCAAACAACAAAATGAGAACCTTTCGGTTATTCAATGAGTAAATAAAATTCGAACCATATCTAACATTACGTAAAAATTCTGCTACCAGAAAATCCTCCACGAAACTTAGACTTAGCAACCATAAATTTAAAAAAAGCGAGGTAGGTCGACATGCAAAACCGTCAATTCCCGTCGAGCAACGTCTATGCAGCGCCTGTAATCTTGTTGAGGGCGAAAAGCACTTTGTGATGTCATGTTCCCCACACAGCGCCGATATCACAGAAGGCAACTTATACTCGGTTTTTGACAACTTATCTGATAGAGACAAATTTATATTTCTTATGTCTTCAACAGATGCTTCTTTCATTAATATGATTATCTGTTCATGCGTGGTTTGCAAGTAGATTTTAGATATGCGGCCATAGTCAGAATATAGTAGTAACAAAAAAAAAATCCTGCTTGTAAGTCTGTACATATACAGATCATTTAATATACCAATAACACGATATGTTATGTCGTTCGAGGTACTCTGCTCAGCATTGAGTGTCTCGTATAATAAAACTCTTGAATCTTCTTGAATCTCTTGCAGAATAAACAGATGTTGGGTGAAAATGGAAAGCCATCATCACCCTGCTTCCCGAGTTCCTCAGATTTATTCTGTCTCAACCTCGCTACAAATGTATACATGCAAGTGTTTGCATACATTTGTGAAGGCATTGTATATAACACCAGCGATTATAACAGCGAAACGAAGATAATCTGACCAAGTCGTTTTCCACATATGTTCGGTGAGTGGTTTCAATTCCAAGTCAGATGATTCTGTCGAAATGAATGATACAACTAGAGCCTATAGGCTTTGGGATGTAATCTACTACTGGATCTGCTCATCGTTCATAGTAAAAGATTGTTTATATTAGTGGATCATTCTGTTCCTTGATATTTACGAAATTCAGGGAATACGTATCGCAAATATGGAGATGAGAAGCTAGAATCATCACAAGGGACCAAACTAGAATGTCTACCAAAGACAGACCGAAGTGTCGGGTAATGAGCCTAAGCCCCTACCTACACTGAATATGGTTCTCGAACTTGATCTCCATCCTGTCATATTGGCCCAATATAATTCTATCGGGTTATGTAACTTTGTTGCCAACGCAACTACGCGCACATACAATGCCATGTCCGTTTACAATACGTGCTGGAAAATAATTATCTTTTGTCAGCGATTGTCTATAAATTTCGGCCAATCAGTTGTCGAGGCCTATAGTAAAGGCGAAATCTCCATTATGACGATGCTGTATTAGCATAGGAATAAAAGACAGCCTGTATAGCATCTGAACATAGACCAGTGGATTATGAATACTGGATAGATTAATAATATTGCTTTGAAGTTTTTTGATCATCATGACGGAGGTCATTAGCACACGAAGAGAGTTATCCGGTGCGAAGGTGGTTGCTGTGTCGTATAAAAAGTGGCATGACTTGGTCTCATATGTCGAAATTGTCAGGTTTCGATCGGGTTCCAGATGAAATATACAACTTTTGGCGTAAAAAAAAGGAGGAGTGGATTTACCATAGCGAATTTTGAGTGTATGAATACGGATGGATTTTGGTTTACCAATTCAGGACAACAGGTTTCACCTCCCATCCAGCTGAAGTGTAATAATGCAGCGAGATCATGTCTCATTTTATACATTCATGCATGCGCAGATATCCAGTGAGAGTAATCGAGTCAAGGCCTTGTTTGAGAGAAATAAAGTATAAGTAGATCTTTTGCGACATCTGCCGAAACGAGACAACACAGCTGTATTTTAATTAAGACCCATCAATATAAAAATATATAAAAATACTTTTCGGACGGGAACGACACTGATACATAAACTGAATGAGCATCAATGCTGTTAATAATACTTGGCAGTGTTATCTACAGGTGTTTGTCAGCTGAACTATCTGGGGGTTATGGTCAACGATAAACAACACAAGGTGAATCACTCCCCCTCGACCTCCGACATAATCTGTGTACATTTTTACAGAAATCTGTTCACCTCTTTATTTCGCATCCTAATTCATTCCATAATAGAGGCTTGTTGTGCATGCTGTCACTCAAAGATTCTTGTAATTCGTCAAATATGGGCCGTAAATCATCCAAAGATGCTGAATTTTAGCAACCTTAAAAATACTGTTACATCTTCAGCAGAACTTCGCAATCTCTGTTTTATTGCAGTTCAGCGCTCAAGGCGAGACTTGATGCTGATTGGGCAATAAGTCGAACAACAACAACAACACGTGCCTTTTTGCTATGGCGGAATTAAAACACAGGGCGCTTTTGTTGCTCTGACTGTCGTGTGACTGTGTTTGATAAAAAGAGAATTTCCCTTAAAATATAGGTTTCGAGTTGTTTTATTGACCAATCAGCGTCAAGCGTGGCCTAATCTTCGCCCGGTGATTCCGTGACCACATGAAAATGCAGGGGCAAAGTTTCGTGAAATCAGGGGCAATGGCAAATAAATGCCAAGTGTTACATCCAGGGATTCAGAAAAAAAAAAAAAAATCAGTAAAAATAAAAATCCTGTCAAATGTTGACCTGCCTAACATTTTCAATTCCATTCCAGTTTTCCATGACCTGCAACAAAATTCAACCAGACACGAAATTTCATTACTTTCAAGACTTTTCTCTGGAAAATGTGACTTTCACGATCCGCCATTTTCCTGTTTGGTTCTACACAAGTGGGGCTTTACGACAGTTGCAGTAAAAAGCAAGCAGACAAAAGAGGGCTGACCCAATATCAGACATGACCATAATAACATTGCATTACAGACAACTCAAAGGTCATTTGCGTACACTTCGCCATCCATAAGATGGCTTGCGAATCGTGTGTCTCCATTATCGCGGAGCGATATCCGGTGTTTTACCGGATTCTGTTCGGCCTTCATCCGGCGGAGAACAGACTCGAAAACTCTGATCAATTACAGGTTTTCATACATACCCCGGAAACAGATATTGCCTGGGCTTACAAAATATATAGGTATGAATAACTTTCGTATCATCCAAGAGGTGTGGTAGATCTGTAATTTTGAACAAGTAGATCATCACATGACTCGAAAATGGCGGGTTACGTTGGGGTTACGTCGGTAGACTTTAGCTGATTGGCTGACGAAGTCACGTGGTATTGATTTCTGGAAATTCCCTCAAGCAGTTGCCAAAAGTAGTCTGAAATGGATACACACGATCCCAGGGTCAGTCTTACCGCGTATAGATGACCGAGATGGTTACAGGTTGCTCAAAGGTTGGTAATTCTCATGTCAGTCAAGGGAGATAATACAGCAGAAAAAAAGTGTGAGCTGATCAGAAACAAAAGGTTTTTTTTGCCTAATTACAGGATTCAACTGACCATACATTATGTATCTTGACTAACCAGACAGAAGGGTCAGATCAGATACCATACCAGTACATGCATAATTAGCAAAGCAATGTACCATACCTATGCTAATTCATGTAACAAGTAAGAGACAGTCTTTTGTATTAACCATTAGATTACCCTGATAACCGTAAAACTTTTTCTAAACGTTTTTACACCCTGGAAACACAAGTCTTATTAGACCTGCCCTCCTGGTGCCGAGGGTGATATCATGTAGGGTATATTCAAAGGCGGCGACTTTGAGGGGAGATGAGTATTAGTGTCATTTAAAAGTTCATAAAGGATAGACCCACCGGGTATGTCTATAATAATTTCTTTATTTCAAGGAAATATTGTCATGGTTTCCTGGTAATAAAATATGATTGAACCATCTCAGAGCAGGGGCGTCAGAAGCAAATTGGAAGTGGTACGGCCTTATGAGGCAGGGGGGCTACTATAATAGCACTTCAGGCGAGTGTCGAGAGACAGCCTGGGTCCCAGAAGCTCCTGGGGTCTAGACCCGGAGACGCGTTCAGAGCGATTTCTGGTGAATAAAATCACTCTACAATGAAGTGTATTTTTAGTTTTTTCGTAATCCTTTTATCATGAAAACTCAATCGATGGTGGTTTTCTGCGATACTGAATTAGAAAAATATATATATAGTAAAGTAAGCTAGACATATTTGTAGCCGATATAATTATTATAGGCAGTGGGGTGTTCATTCATTGCTAAGTTTGTTTTTTTTTGCGCAAAAGTGATACAGTACCTGCCGATGCTCTTGCAGAGGAGTTAAGTGCCACATATTACTTCTTTTGCCCCTGGAGATAGACCAGTCCAGTGACCACTTCGAAAATTTGAGATCGATGATGACGGCATATTTGTCAGTCAAATTTCTCTGGTCAATGAAAATGCACACAACTAACGAAATGCCCCCTTCGTTTCTGTTCGATTCAGAATTCTGAATACTTCAACGTAGATTATTTTGAATATTTCGACCACTGATACACATTGACGGCTAGGCCATCACGCAGAGAAGAGATGGAACAGTTCAATAGGCTAGTATTATATACGGTTACAAGTAATTTTTCCCTGCTCCTCATCCTCTCATTACCACCGTGATATTGCTGAACATTTGAAAATGAAGTTAAACCCTATTCACTCACTCACTCTTTTTTTCAGCAACTTCAAAATACATCAATAATTCAATCACAGAAAGTGAACTTTTCCACCAATAAATCAAGGGGTGATCAAATTTATTGGAACCGGCAGTTGACAAAATGGTCCAAAATCCTGCAAATAATTCTTTGCGTAGAGGGGAATCAAAGTTATTAGAACAACTGATTCAATTTTGTCTTCAAAAATGGGGGTGATTGAATTCTAATACTGGTTGAATTATTAGAGGAATTACCGTACTGGTGATGGGTTAAAAACCCTGCATGAACAGCCCTCACAATTACCACGTCAAACGCCATCTTCCGTGGTAAATGCTGGAGTAAAATCACTTAGCGACGGCACTTTTTTGGCCGTTGTTGTTGTTGCCAATAAAAAAACTTGGGTCGATGATAAAATACGTCTCCTTGAACTGCCTATTCTTGCAATTCTTGCGAATATATTTGGTTTTAATAAGCGAAACAGCTTCTGATGTTGTGGTTGTCTGATTGCATTATTTGGAGACAACGGTCGGCACAAATGCACTTTTCCAAGAACCGAAAGTCAAGCTGCAGGATGTCTGTCGCTCTCCAGGTTATTGATCGGCTGGCATTTAGCTTATCGTCGCAATAATATAACACAGGCGATCGCATATGCGGAGAGTGCTCTGAGGAATGGTGAGGGTTACGATGAAGGGGAATTCACATAAAGGTAGCATTATGTATTATTGTATTATGAATAGCATGGTAACCTGAAATAGTGAACTGAGTAGTAATTTTGAATCAATTAATTACCACAGTGACTAAATATCTTATATACTCCATGTTTTCATACATTACACAGAAGATAATGTGCCAGATATTTATAGTATCGTACTCCACGTGAGCCCGCTGCAATTGCCATTCTCCTGCGCAGTGGTATTTCTGAAAGTCTGCATCAAACGTTAAAAGGGCAGCACGTGGACAACTGGTCAGCTGATCAGTAGAGCCTATATGCTATGACCCAAATACTTGGGGGAGGAGGGCAACAAGTTGTGGAAGATGTCTTTCAACAAAAGAGATTGCTTCTCTCGGGATCTTCTGCTCGGATAAACGACACTCTTTATACTTTTTACATGAATGAAACATTATTACGCTTTCAGGGCAATGCATATCTATTTCATTGAAGAATCAGACACCAGTTTAAACTTTCGCCACAAACACCCCCGTCTCCCGGCTGATCTCACTATTTTACACTGACCTGCAGCCTGTCCAGACATAGAACCGTGCCCCTAACGCGTCCATAGAAATCTACAGAGTATAGCTTAATTCAGCATTGAGAGGGGAGAGACTATTGTAATCAGCGTACACGACTGAGGGGCTACAAACTAACCTGTGATCTCGGAAGGCAAAACTCGATTCTTGTCAACCCGACATACCGTACCGTAAATTAATGGGAAATGGTGCACTCGAACTCGGCAAAAAAATAACCTGCCTTGCAACACGGGTTGTCAAGAATATTTTACGGAAACATTACGAACGAGAGAGTGATTAAAAGAATGTATTATAGCGCCTCTATCGAACTAAGACGTATCATAGAAGAAGAATAAGTTCGCAGCAGTGATCAAGTCAAATCACTCGAGGACAACCCCGTGCATGTTTAGTACATTTTACCCGCGAACTGATACACTGGGACAAGCAAAACGCTGTAAGACAACACTTTAAGATACAAAAGAGCATAGTAACATATCTATTGTTAAAGTAATAAACTCAAGAAATAAAACAATATCACGATAAACTGAAAATACAGACAATATCAAGGATGAGCTCAAGAACTCTTTCTTTATGATATGTACGTTGGTCGGACGGCGGAAGGATATCTTTATACTCGAATTCATGCCCCCATAATGTAAATCTATTACCATAGATTACATAAAAATCTGCCCAAGGACTAATCCGCGGACTGTGATTTTAGACTGGTCATGATTTTCTTATGAACATTCAGGGGAGGTAACTAGTCTACGTCCGTAATGCCCCTACGTTATTCTGCGATTAGCCGCGTTTCCCTTGAAATTCAAGATCCCAGTTGAATGGGACGGTTTTCTAGGCAAATACTATGCATCATACGATGAATTTAGTGAACCAAACATGATGAGAATTACAGATTGATTTGAAAACGTGAATGCCGATCCATGTGCAATACTACGGACAAGGTGGATAGATGGCGCCATGATCTTGTATCATGGAAATGTGGATAGATGGCGCTGTGATATGTTGATGATTACATACGGGCGATAGGAAACAGGAAAAAAGAAATATCACACAAGATATATAGGAAATATTCCTAATCTGTTTACCGGTAAGGAGCGCTGTTTTTCTAAGTTTAGATGTACCGGTGATAATCATCAATTGCCAATCAAAAGTAATCGTATTTTTTTTTATTATTGCAGGAAATTAGCCTAGTTTTATGTATACTATGATTTATTGTTTTAATTCAGTACTAATGCTATTATATGAATTTAGGTCTTTGGATGATGGACGAGGAAATTAGTTTATGGACGACGGCTGAATATTGAATGAGGACTAGACGCTTGTATTGCAGTTCAAGTGTTGGTGAAGAGTGCAGGCAGGCCTAGGCCTATCATTTTCTGCTACTTTGTCCAGTTTTTGGGGAAATTGGAACTCAAAACAAAATTGTTAGCTGTTCGATATTTTTGTAGACCGTCAAAAAGGAAATTCATATTATTAATATCAGATAAAACATGCAGTGTTCAGAGTTCACTAGCCAAATTTCCTGAAAAAGACTGAGGTAAATCTTGTAAAGTTCAGGTTGATCCTCGTCCTCTCCGCTCTTTCTACCACATTGCACAGTGAAGATAAATCCCGTTTTACTGTTATTATAGGTCGTCATGAGTCTATAGTGTTCAGGGTATACTTTCTAGAACAAGACTGAATGATCAGCTTTCAAACTATAAAATGATAAATTTAAAGGGGATCGTTCGCATTTTTTTTTTTTTTTTTTTGCGCTCTTGGCAAAGAGTTATATCGTTAGTTTCGTAATAAAGCTCTGATTTATGTGATATTTTAGTTGACAGATTTAAACCTACATACAAATGGTTGAAATATACGCAATCTGTCCATTATAGACAATAATGTAAAGCTGTTTAAAATAATTCCACATCAATCCTGAATTGTAACGTATTGTCATCGTCACTCAAACATCCAAAATGGTATTAGAATATATATCGATAAAAACTGTGCATATTTATCCTCAAACCTACGTCAAAACAGACGTACGCCACGGGTGTTTTTTATTCTGCTCCCCAGATCGAGTAATTGCTCGGTTGGTAAGATTTATCGCAGTACAGGGTCGTCCGGAGTGAGATTACCGAACTGTCATTTCAACTCCATAAACTTGAAGAAATATTCCGTACCATCAACAATTTACTCAACCGTATACAGTCGTAGGATGTTTACTGGTCTCATTTGAATGGAATTTCTCCAATAATAAATAACTTACCTAAAAATCCACTTGCGCACTGTGATATCACTGGACACACGGGAAAGATCAGTATGAGGATACAGAGAGTGGATGATAATGGAATAAGACGCATTGTAAATGTTCTAGTAAATCACCAAACTAACCACTTCAATAAATCAAAATTCATTCGAAATTTTCAATATGGCCAGCAAAAAAACTAACAGTAGAAAATCGTCAGTTTACAGCCTACGTTTAACTTATCTCAATCATGCAAATAAAACGATAGCAAGGCCCGGAATGTGACGTCGTGAATTGTCTTCCAAAATGATTGCACTCTTTGTCTTCAATCAAATAATGGATTCCTCAAGTTTGCTAAAAATAATATGAGCTCGTGTTTGTGGGAGAAATACAGTCTGTTGATTGCTACTACATGGGTCACTGAATAACAAGGAAAAGTCATTAGGCATGACATACTTATTTGATCTTTTGATCTGTAACAGTGCGTTCACGCTTGAGTGGCGTTCTTCGCTCTTCAGGTAGGCCGCATCGTGTGCCAGGTTTCCTCTAGAAAACTCATTAAAATATGTTTGCGTATTTTCATCCTCGCTAAAACCAGCGGTATCTCTATCCTAGTTTCGCCTTTGGCTCAAAAAGAAACCTTGGCGTTGTGAAGATGACATATTTTAGGACTGCTAGTACTGATGAACAGGTATATTGTTCAACGTATTTCATCATTTCAGATTTTTTTAATTTCAGTTTCTGATAATGCCATATAGCTAATAACACAAAGAATAAGAGAGAGAGAGAGAGAGAGAGAGAGAGAGAGAGAGAGAGAGAATAAATGTCGCGTTCAGCAATATTTCAGCTATATAGCGACGATCAAACAAATTCTAAGTACTCAAGCCAATAACTTAGTAATCCAACACATTAAAACATACACACATTAAAACTTATGCAACAAACCGATTTCTCTCAAATAACCCATGATACACTCGACTAAAAAGATCTTCCAAATTAGTCGCTCGATAAAAAGCATCTCTTACAATCTTAAAATCTATGCATTCGATAAGGATATGTTTCACCGTGAGAGCTTCAAGGCATGGATTACACCTTGGGATTGCCTCTTTTTAATAAATATTCGCGAGTTAATCGTGTATGACCGATTCTACATCGCCTGATCATGGCTTGATCAAAACGTTATTGGCTGATCAGATGAGTACAGCCCACAGTTGTTCTTTACTCATGAAGTTTGTTATTATTCACAGCATCCCATAAAGATTGAAACAGCCTTCCCACATAAGCACAGATAGAGGGTCTGAAATCGCTATATGGGATCTCAACAGGATCAAGCTCATCGTCTAGGGCTGCCTTAGCCATTCTCTCAGCCTCAATATTACCGTTGATGCCAACGTGACTAGGCAACCAACAAAAGACAATATCAGTCTGTTGATCAAATATACAGTCATATAAGTGTAGAATATTCAAGATAGTGGGATGAGTCGAAGTTCCACTTTCAATCGCTTGAAGACATGACAGTGAATCTAAAAATATGACATATTGTTTCCTTCTAGTGGAACTTACAAAGCTAACAATATAGCTTTTGCTTCTGCAGTGAATATCGAACTTTTACCTGGTAGTCGACAGGTTTTAGTTTTGGAACTTAAGATAGTAGCACATGCTAATCTCTCACCACATGCTACTAGCTTTGCCAAGTTTGACTCGCTTGCACCGTCGTAAACAATAAAGCCATAATCAAGTTTGGAATGAACAAGTGATCGATATAAATGGAGAAGTGTTTGCTGATCTCCTTCCCACTTACAGTTGACAACAACCTTCAACAAATCAAGAGCTTTCGTGCACTTAGCCTTTAAGCAATTTATATGCGATTTGAATGTTAGTCGGTGGTCAAACAATATTCCTAAGAATTGAACCTATTTTACCACTTTGATCTCAGTTCCATCTAATGTAAGTACTTGATCTTTGTGCTGGAAATATTTTCTGCAAAAGTGTATACAATTTTTCCTAACTCTGGAGAAATTGAAGCCATTTTCTAGACACCATTTCTGAATTCTATTTAGACAAAGTTGTAATTACAAGCGTCTGGTCCGTCATTCATAATTCAGCCGTCGTCCATTAAAGAATATCCGCGTCCATAATCCAAAGTCCTATCATATTCCGTATAACAGTATTAGCACCAAATTCAAAAAGACAATCATAATGTACATAAACATAGGCTTGTTTCCTGCAAGAGAGAAGCGGTCAACAGTTTTCAATGATGCCGGCAAGACATCATGATGTTTTAAAAATAAAAAAAAATGTTCTCTCAATATCGTGTATACTTTTTCCACTGCACGAAATGTTGAATCGTCTACAAAGAGGGAACCATCAACTGATTTATTCAAAACTAGTAGACAAAATACTGCCCCGTGGGACACCTTGATCTTGGTCGAAATGATCAGACATGGTTGTACCTAACCGAACTTGAAATTGTCTATCATTCAAAAAGTTGGATATGAAAATGGGTAAACGGCCATTTAATCTCATAGTATGAAGATCTTTTAGAATCCCGTATTTCCATGTAGTATCGTAGGCTTTGACCAAATCAAAACAGATGGGAACTACATGTTCATTCTTGGCGAAAGCATTCGTAACATACGAATCTAATCTGACTAAATGGTCAATGGTACTTCTATTTTTACGGAAACCAGCTTGAATATCAGTAAGTTTCTTTTCAGTTTCTATGTACCAAACAAGGCGATAATTGATCATGCGTTCCATTGTTTTGCAAACACAGCTAGTCAGTGAAATCGGACGATAATTACCAGGGTCTGTATGGTTGCGACCAGGCTTTGGTACTGGTATAACAGTGGCATTATGCCATGACGGTGGAAAGTCTTCTCTTATCCAAAGTCTGTTGAATATGCATAACAGAATTTCTAGAGAAGATCGGGTAGATGTTTCAAAACTTGATAATATTATCAGGGCCTGCAGCAGAATGGTTAACTTTCGTGAGAGAAGCATGAAGTTCCTCAATTGTAAACATAGCGTTATAGCCTTCACGGTTACCGAAGGGGAATTTAATTTAATTTTTCTCTTC
The DNA here is from genome assembly GCA_036873755.1 of Hanleya hanleyi. Classification (NCBI taxonomy): domain Eukaryota; kingdom Metazoa; phylum Mollusca; class Polyplacophora; order Lepidopleurida; family Hanleyidae; genus Hanleya; species Hanleya hanleyi. Next base: position 84,430 of record JAVTVY010028467.1, read on the forward strand.
TCTCTTCTGGAAACTTTGAAATTTAGTACATAATTATCTGACGAAGAGTTTTTGGCAATTGTTTCGCCTAGCTTATTTGCAATCTCTACTCTGTCAGTCAACACCTGATTTTCATCGTTGAGATGATGAACACTAGCCTTGGAGCTTTTACCTTTTATTCTTTGGATCATATTCCAAACGTTTGTTATTGGAGTATGCGTATTGATCATAGAAACATAATTTTTCCAAGAATCACGTTTGTTCTGTTTCATGGTTCTACGAGCTCTAGCTCTAGTTACTCTGAGATCTTTCAAATCTCCAGGATTTGGATGTCGGCGGAAACACCGTTCAGCTTTCTTCTTACGTTTCCTTGCTTCTTTGTAGTCATCATTAAACTATGGGTTTTTTAAATATGTGCAACTCCTAAAGATGTGGGTATGGTTTGATTAGCAATTTCAATCAGCATATCTGAGAATAACTGTATAGGGTCTGGAACATCAGCAAAAGAAACTGCTTGTATTTCTAGTGAACAAAGCTTTTCAAATTCTGGCCAATTTACTTTTATGAAATTATACCTTGTTAAAGGGGGGGGGGGGGGTCATCAGCTGAATTAACTGCTTTTAAAACAGTGGGAAAGTGACCACTTCCACAAAGGTTATCATGAACATATCAAGTAAATTCTTCGAGTATAGGAAGTCGCAAAGTGAAATATATAATGCTGAATAGGTCTCATGAGCTGTGGAGAAATGTGTATAACAACCATCATTAAAAATACACAAAGAATTATTTGACATAAAATCTTCAAGAACTTTTTCTAAAGTTACAATTCTCTTCATTATCCCAAAAGTTACTACGGCCGTTAAAATCACCCTTCAATAAACTAGGTTTAGGGAGCTGATCGTAAAGATTCTGAAGCTCACAAAAACGGAGACCTCCAGATGAAGGTATATACACCGTGCATAATGTGAATACAGAATTCAAAGTAAGACGAAGTCCCACAGCATATAAATCCGTCTTCAAATCAATAGGACTATGCAAAACACCCATTTTAACAAGTACTGAAGAGCCGCCCGTAGGCTTTCCATGCTCTTGCAAAGCATAAGAATGATAGGGTGTATATTGCCGTAATTCAAATTTATTTTTATCTGCTTCTTTGAGAAAAGTTTCATTTAAACAGAGCTAAGGGTTCATAATCCTGAGTTAACAACTGAAGCTCATTTAAATTTGGCCAAACGTCTCTGCAGTTCCAGTGGAGGAGGGTTGGAGACATTTTTAGTCTGTATGAAGAAAGAACACAAGAGTACACACACTAGGAAATAGTGTCAACTTAGCCATTATGAACGTTTAATTAAAGGTCTTCTCCTCTGGATTTTCAGTTCTTTTTTCCGTTCTTCTCGCAACTGCTGCATATCTTTGTCTTTATTTCTATAAATTTCGTGTTCTCTCTCTTCTGTTCACATTTTTTTTCGACCTCTGGTTTAAGGAAGTCTTGTCGGATCGCTTATGAACACTGGGATTTCCTGGATTTCAACTTCTTCTTTATTAAACACGACGTTTCGCTAAGTCTGCCCTTAGCATTCTCAAGTGTATCCAGGAAATCCCAGTGTTCATACTTGTACTACTTCTATACGTCAAACCGAATGACACTTCAAAATGTCATTCAAAAGTTATATGGATCGCTTATTATCACAAGATTGATCCATGTGCTCAGCGACCGCGTTTTTGTCTGAGGAGAGGTTTATATGTGTATCTGTGTTGAAAATGGAATTATCAACTTCCCCTTCACCTTGTTTTTCATCCTCCATGAGTATCTCATTGCTAGCTTCAGCACTAGTGCATTCCTCGAACACATCATCATCAGGAGCGAAGTTCACAGGTGCATCTGTTTCAGAAATAAAATCAAAATCTTCATCTTCACCTCCTTCTTCATCTACTGAGTGTAGCTCATTTCTAGCATCATCTCTGGTGAGCTCAGCAACCACATTTTCATCTGGGGTGTAGTTTAAGTCACCACCAGAATGCACAGGTCCATCTACTGAGGGTAGCTCATTCCTAACATCATCTTTGGTGAGCTCAGCAATCACATCATCATCTGGGGTGAAGTTCGAGTTACAGACAGAATGCACAGGTGTAGAACTAATATCTTCATTTTCACCTCCTTTCCCATCTACTAAGGGTAGCTCACTTCTAGCATCATATGTGGTGAGCTCAGTTTCCACAACAGCATCTGAACGCACAGGTGAATGTTCACTACGGCTGCCGTCCACATTGAGTGCAGTAGCATCATTGCTGGTAATTTGACTATCGTTGGCAACGCTGTCATTCTCCACTCCGGCCAGAGAACCACCAGTTTGAACTGTTTTTGGATCTACAATCCTCTCAGACTCATTTTCTTTAGACTACTGATTATGTAGCTAACTTTCCGGCCTTTCATCCACCCTATTCCTCTTGGGGGTGGACCAGGAATATCAAAGGAATTATCAACATCATCCTCATTAAAGAGAACTGAAAATCTGTTTGAGCTTTTGGGTGCATTTTCTGCTTCCTCTATGCTCTTGTTTATTTATCCTTTGTCTAAGTCTCTTTGCGGTCTTGCCATCCGGTCCTACAATTGACCAAATGCTATCACCAACGCTTTAAGGTTGCTCGACTTCCTGTGCATTCATTGTGACAGAGCTCTCCGCAGCGGCGGACTTTTCCGTGACGGGATATTTCTTCTCTGTGAAGCAGTCCGTTTTTTCTGTCAGTCAGATCTTCTGTGTTTTACAGAAGATAACCCTACAGGCACATCGTATTTAGACCTATACCTCTATAAAAATGAAGCGGGCCTTCTCTCTCGTCGACTGTATGACAAAAGAGATGATTACAATTTCGACATCGTAAACTATCCCTTTCTGGACAGTAATATTCCAGTGGGACCTGCATATGGCGTATACATATCACGCCTAGTAGCATTTGCTAGATCCTGTGTTAAATGTGACGATTTTAATCAAAGTCACAAAACATCGCTGCAGAAACTTATAAAACAGGGCTACACCACCAAGCGCCTCCGCTCAAAGTTACTCAATTTTGGCGATACATATCGCATGCTGATAGCAAAATACGAGCGTAGCGTGCAAGATCTATGGCGTTACGTTTCGTAACTTGTGTCTAATTCCGCTTAACCCGGGGCTAGGGGCCGTATGAACCCATGTACTTCAAGATCCTCAAGGTACTCATATGAACAGTCACAATCAAAGCGTGATTGAGATACATCATTCTTTAGATGACGACTTTACAACGAATATTATGGATTAAGAATACTGATCAGCGATACGGATTTGATCTTTTTGGAACATCATGATGTCTTGCCGGCATCATTGAAAACTGTTGACCGCTTCTCTCTTGCAGGAAACAAGTCTATGTTTATGTATACTATGATTGCCTTTTTGAATTTGGTACTAATACTGTTATATGGAATATGGAATAGGTCTTTAGATTATGGACGCAGATATTCTCTAATGGACGACGGCTGAATTATGAATGACGGACCAGACGTTTGTCATTCACGAGTTTTACTTTCCAGTTTTTTTGTGTGACCTCGCTGTCCACAACTCAGGCATTTATTCCTGATTGGACAATCCCACAACATGTGATTTTCATCTCCGCAGGTGTAACAGGCTTTAATCGGACCTTTATACCAAACAGAAAGTCTGTATTCTCCAAACATAACTCGTGTATAGTACTCGTGAGAAATGTCACCATAACTTTAACATATTTCTCAAAAATATGTCTGATGGCACTCCTCAAAGTGACCGTATTGTCAACAGTTTACAAATAGCCCGCGCTATATATTAACACAGTGCCTTCAAAGACCCAAAAGCCCCGTATGACAGTGTTATATTCAATACAGCGCCATCCACTTACACAAGGAAAATGGTGATCTCTCACAGTTTGATTGTCATAGAACTAAAAAATCATAATAGACTCCCACTCAGGGAGCTCCAGAAAAGATTAATCCGAACAAACAAACAAGAAAATAATAACAGTTGTCAACAGTTTACAAATAGCCCGCGCTATATATCAACATTGCCTTCAAACACCCAAAAGCCCCCTACCACCGTGTTATATTCAATAGAGCGCCATCTACCTACACAAGGAAAATGGTGACCAAGACAAACAAAAACCGCCGCGAACAGCGAAAATCTGACGAAACAACTCAAAATTTCACCATGCACAGATGCCATAAACGTTCACGAAAAATACTACACAAGAAATCTTGAATAATACCGGCTTGAACCCCAGAAATACTCAAAACAACAGAGACGAAAATGCAAGCACAAACGACCCAATCTGACTACCCACAAAGAATAAGTTCTCATTTTGAAATTAACGTGAAATAAACGTTTTTTGTGTGCATACTTGATGAAACTTGTAAAAAAGACTGTCCCATGGACATGTCAGGAAGTAGTAGGAGATAGAGAATTAAGGTTTAACGTCGCGTTCAGCAATATTTCAGCTATATAGCGTCAGCAAGTAGTAGGGTGTAGGTGACGTCATCACCGGAAATAACGTAATCATCGGAAGTAACGTAAACACCGGATAGAGATCACAAGGACAAAGAGCAAAGTCAACGGCCAAGGTCTAGGCCAAAGATTAAGATCACCGGTTGCAGGGTGAAAGAAGAAATGAAAAATAAGAAAGGTGTAGGAAGCAGTGTAAAATGTGGAGAGTAAATGCTGTAGACAATCTAGGTAAACCAAGATGGTAAATCAGGGGAATATTCCGTGATATTATATCTGAGTTTACTGAGATTGATGCTATAGAGAGCAGGGAACAATATAAAATGTCCTCTGTGCGAGTTAGACAACACCTGGATTTATTAATCAACTGTGACCTGTTCATACATCTGATAACGCACGACACCTGGAGACCAAGACCAGCTGTTATCTACTTATTACGCTACCTGTCTATTCGGGCTAGAGAATAGCATTCGCAATCATCATTTCACTCCAATCGATATACCAGTGCGGACATATGATATACAAGAATGTATTAACATAGACATTTTTGGGAAGATGAATGAGGGAAGTAACTCGACTTTGAATTTTGGAGATTACAACGCTTATGCCCAACTTAGCGATATTGAGGCTATCTTGTCCACGTATCTCAAGTTAAGAGAAAAGACAAGCGGAAAGGTACTGTTATTCCAAAGACACAATGATGAAATCATCAAACCGGAAGTAAGCTTATGTAGTCAACAGTGGATAATTGTTTGACATAGCTCAAACAGTTCCATACTTTCCAAGATTGAATTGAATATAAACGAGTAACACATGAGATATGTTAATCAACACCGAGAATAGAATGCAAACATAGATATATCAATATATAGTCAAATACATCAACACATAATGGTAGATGCATAGCGTTGCATACCTTTTTCATACATAACATACACATGTGAACTTGTTTTGGATATTCCCAATTTAATTTTATTTATTCTTAAAAAAAAATTCTCATTCATATTTCTGTCCTGCTCGTATTCCCCACTTCTAAACTTTCCGAAGTAGTCCATTCTCTGTTTGGTACTCCGTTTGATGGCTGCCTCATAATATTGGTTAAACTTTGAAACTGACTGCAAAATTTCGTTTTGAATGTAATTATTTCTCATCTCACACTTTTATCCGGTGTTCAAATATAGTCCTTCGCCCAATTCATCTTCATCATAATCCCGTCTGACGTACTGTTGTTCCTCTGTTTTATTTTCGTCATATTCCTCATTAGAGAATTCGTAAACATCGCCATCCATACATTAAATCTCATACGTCTCTGTGTATTATTATGCATCTAACTCTATGTTGTAAGATTTCTTCATCTCTCTCATCATATGAAGAAGATTTTCTTTTACGTCCTTCCATTCCACTTATATTCACTCAACTTCACTCTCAACCAAGGTGGAAGGATATGGTATAAGTTCGTCTTCAGCTTGTACTGCTTGTACAGCTTTTAAATCGGATGAATAGTGAGTACCCAGCATTCTAAGAAGACACCTTAACTATAGGTTGCGTACTGGTATGTCACAACTCAGTCTAACACAAACATAAGAGCTAGGATCAAGCACGTCCCATCGAACCGGATATTTTAGACAGCCCAATTACATCTGGGACTTCCAGGACGCCTTTGCGGCTACGGATAAAATCGCCTATTGGGAAGGGAACCACATCAGTCCTGCCCATTGTGACAGGAACACGCTATTCTGCTTCGAACTCAAGTCTTAGACAACAACCATCGACTCAGCCGCATCATGAGAGACAACTTGCGGCTTGAAATCCACCTCAGGACACACATTCCCAACATTATATATGTGATTTGCTATTCACATTTCGAGAACATCATTCAAGAAGACAAGGTAATATTCCATCTAACATGTATAATGACAAGATCTCAAACCGTGCTGGAGAACGATCCGTGAACACGGAGTGTCTTTCAAAGGATCTTTGCCCTATGCGTTTTCCAGGTAGACCACATGCATCCTGTCGTCTACGTTCAAACACCCGACCCGGCGAACATTGGGTTGTAGTGTACATGACAGAAGATTACGGAGCCACTGATTCATCCAGACATGACTGCCTTTATGAACGAAGGCACGGCCACGTGATGTTGGAAAAGTTAATTATTGCAAGGCCTCAGTAGTAACGTGTGCGGAAAGTACTGCCTTGTTTATCTACTCCGTACTTGCCGTGGTTACCCCATGTTCATCATCGTACAGACGAGTACCATGAGACCGAATTAAACGCAACATTAAAAGGGTTGTGGAGAACCATACCGGCGTACCGACAGGAAGTCACATTGACCCCCATACTTTAAAAATCCGAGATGTGCAGGTGTGTGACTTTATCGAAGACGATTTTAATGCACAAGCCCCATTCTAGGCTTGCGTTATTGTTCTCTTTCTGAAATTGTTGTTCACTGAATACAGAAAGGGCATCTCACCCAACACAAGGCCCTATGTGTTTTATTTTATTGTCGTAGGTACAATAGGTCAAGATACAAAATGGAGCAAGCAGTGAGATTCGAACCAATGCTCGCATGCTCAGACCGTCACTTGTGACTGGCACTTTGGAACTTTCGGCTATCCTGACCCAGCTGATCATTCCGATCAAACATAGACCGTCATACCTATCGTCAGCTAGCGCTGTAAATCTGAGCGTTCTGGTCAATTTTTGTACTAGTATGTGTACTACGCCAAGGTCTTACGATCTGGCAAACGAGGTATGTGTTCGGTTTTTCAAACGTCCCAGTCAATAGACCCACCATTAACGTGCCATTCATGGACTGTCACAACGGCACCTCTCACTGCTCTTGGATCCTGACAATTAAGAACCCAGTACCATGGTGACCGATCCCTCAAACCGAGTTGAGGAGCTCACAGAGATTGATCCCAGAATTGAAGAGCGTTAAGTATACAGTCTTCGCAACTCCTTGATGTATTGTGGAGACTTGGACGGTTACACCATGGGCCAGCAGCAAAGGAGGAATACGAGGAATGTGCACATCTCTTCAAACGCCTGAGTCAGTTGCATAGATGTCACCGTGTAATCCATGCACGTTTGAGGGCAGGGACCGTGCATGGGCAGTTTATATCGTCATAAATGGTTACTTCATGGATGAGCGACGGAGGAATGTGATAATTGTGGCCACCGGTTCCAGAGGGTCAGTCAGTTGCAAAGCCATCAGCGCGTCGTTCATGGACGACATCCTGTGCCACAGGCCCGTTAAGGAACCTGTAGAAACCAACATCGAGGCAGAGGGACCAACAACGCAACAAATGAGGATTGCGTCCACCCATTCCCTGACCAATCCACAGTATGAGTTGCATCCGCCTTCCATCCAACGTATAAATGCACCCGCGGACAGTGAGCTAGCCACGCCATCCCACACTAGAGATTATATCGATGTGCGCAGTTCGTGGATGACCCCGTGGACGTATCCAACGAACCCTTGTTCGATGTCCATCCGGTGAGCGAGACGTACCCGGGCCACTGGTTCACGATACGACGATGTTTTCTTCGTCACAGTCTTCTACTAGACCTTTATAATTTCCGCCTGATCGATATCGGTCGTCTACGCAGCTACGCCGATGCGATCTTTAACGATCAAGCCGCTGCCTTTCATCTGAGTCTAGCCCTCGGGTACATCTGACACCATCGAGAGACAGCGCAACAGTTGTATTACTGTCCTAGCACCAACATCAGTGTCTCCGGCCAACACTTCATCACCAATCGTGCATCACTGGAGATGGCTTTGGTCCAGATCGACATCTTCGATCCATTGGCATGTGCCAGAAGGAAGTCCTAAAACCCAATGACATAGTAAATGTAAACACCTATCTATGCTTTTCCCAGGAGTTTTTATCCTCCATATGATCTTACTTCTGGGCTTATACTGCAGTTGTCCTGTATTAACTTTTATTAAACTATTCAAGTTTTTCGTAAGCTTCCTTTATACTCTTACTTATATATTTACTTTCATAAATGTATTACATTCCGGGTGCATTTTCCTGATACATATTGTGTCTGTCCACTATCACGAAGCTCATGAGTTTAATCTTCCATTATCGTGCAGCTTGTTTGCTTGTACCATGTTCTACCACTGCATTTCATTGTTTTAGCTCATTCGTTATGGCACAATGTTACACCGAGACATTAAATGTAAAAAAAAAAAAAATTATTTGTTGTGTACATTTTTTTTTTTTTTCAAAATCAGATGAGATGACAAATGAATTCTCGAAGAGACTTTCATGAAATAAATTGTAGAACAGGCCAGGAAAGGGATAAATAAAATGACCCCATTACGTTTCGGAGAGCTGACGAGCAAAATTATCGACTTCGCTTAATCCACGTGTTTTTCTAATGAATTTTCTACTTCGCACGTGCACACAAATGACCGACCAAATCTCGCCATTCTGGCATGGAATTGACAACGAAATGAAGATAATTCAACAGAAAATAAAGAAGTACAGATATCAAATAGGCAGTTAGATACGTATTGTTCAGGTGTCTGTTGACATGGTAATCGTATATACAGGTCTGAAATGTGGCACAGACTGCTTGATTTCGAGGAAGATGACACATCACATCAAAACAGTATTCATACACCGAAAAAAGCATGTCAAAATATCGTCCATAACATATATCAACATCAAAGAATAATCATAATTCAGTAAAATATGCTGATACTTATGATATGAAATAACTAAATCGACAGTTTCATTGCAGAAAAACGTTTTTGTCAACCTCTCTGGAGATCTATTTCTTCAGACCGCCTTACTCTAATATCCATTCGCATGCTTTTCAAGAAGTTGCGCGAGATTTGATAATGTGGGTTTACAGATCCTTTGTCTAATTACATCGAATTCGGTCAGCAAAGATGGTAGTGTAGTGAATTTTATTGAGTAGTCCTTCCAGCTGAATGTTTCTGCATTCCCATCACATGTTCTGAAAGCATTTGTCGATGGAAATGTGTGAGCAGGACTGGGTGCAAGTAAATGACTTCAACCCTCTAGTTCATGTGCCAACAACAACAGCATCAACAACAACACAGAACAAATCAATTTATTTGACCACGTGTAGCATTCTATATTCCAACAAATTCAACGAACGTATGATTCAACTTTTTTCGTGAGTTAAACAGTCAGTACATTTCTTCAATTTCCAAAGTTCACTTCGAGAAATCCACTACATTATTGCTCAATTTTGCTCCAAAAAGTCATTTATTCGAGTTATACTTTTTTCGTGAGTTAAACAGTCAGTACATTTCTTCAATTTCCAAAGTTCACTTCGAGAAATCCACTACATTATTGCTCAATTTTGCTCCAAAAAGTCATTTATTCGAGTTAGTTCACAGAAATAGTCATATTTTCTTGTATTGTATGGTATGTTTCTGACATAAACTATGCGCGCGCGTTTGGTAATTTAGTGCCTTTTTGAAAATTTCAACTTGACAAAAAATGTCAAAATCTCGCAGATCAGCCTTGCTCGTAATGTTTCCGCTCGAAGGGCGTTATAGTCTGTCCATTTAATTAGTCGTCTACTTTGCAGGTTGTCAAAAATTAATAGTTAACTCTGCATGAATTTTCTTTTTGTATCGTGTAAAACGAACTGAACTGAATGACTACCATTTCTCCATGATGCGGATGATATATCACGCTTGAAATAACTTTGTAATTCTCTCCATATAGAGGTGTGTGCGGTTTATCATTCGGCAATTTCATTGGGCATGGGATATAAGCGACACTCCCGCGGACCGCCTGTTATTACTTTATATGGCATCAATGACCTTTGTGACAGTGAACATGAAGCATTATTACGTGTCCCTATGTAACTGTGTCCCGGTATATAAAACAACTGAACTGGAGTTTTATATGGAGAAAATACTAAGTTATTTCAAGCGTGATATATTATCGATATCACGGAGAGTTCATTTTGTTCATTTTGTTCTACGCGCTGCAAAAAATATATATATATATATATAACATCGAGCTGCAATCCCCCGGTTGCAAGCGCCATCACAGCCAATGAGCAACAGCATTGGTTTTAGGCCTGGAAGTCACCATATTTGACAAAACTTTCCAGGTGGAAATCTTCCACATGAACAGTTGTGTACGTTGATAGCGGCAATTTTTTTTTACCTGTACTCTGCCTATGTGGGTGTTGAAATGAAAGTTTTAGGCCTGGAAGTAACCATATTTCACAAAACTTTCGGGGTGGACATCCTCCACATGAAAAGTTGTGTACGTTGATAGCGACAATTTTATTTTACCTGTACTCTGCCTGTGTAGGTTTTGAAATGAAAGTTTGAATTGAATTGCTAAAGATATCCTCCCCAGGAAAAAAAAATAGATGTGATTTAATGCACTGTTGGCGTTTCTAGGAAGATTTTGACAGATCCGGAATTTCAGAGAAGTCGATGTCCAAGTAGATTTTCAATTGCCTTGCCCCAAAACCACTTAAGTATATTCGTGTCTGCTTAAATACAGTTTATCATTGAACGCTCGTAGAAATACATCTGCAAACGTCTTCACAGAATATTCCATTATAATTTTGTCAAACAACCTGAAAAAGAGCAGTCGATGTCCACGATCAGTCACATACGTATTAATAGTTCGTGTCGGCAATTGTGATACATGTACCGGTGAATAAACAGTAATATAATTATGTCAAACAACGCGTAAAGGACCAGTTCGTGTCCAAGGATAGTCAGGCAGAAAAAATGGTTCGTGTCGGCTTATATGAAGGTTTTGCCGTTCTTTGATGAAACCCCTAAACGGAACTGTCGATACCCAAGGATAGTCGCTTAAGACATTCGTGTCAGCTTATATAAAGGTTTGGTTCATATTTGAAGAGCATTAGCGGGCTTTGAAGATATGCTGTCATACCACCCAAACCACAAACTTGCAAAACCATTGTTTGCATAGTCTTCATCTCCATATATCATCGAATATATATATCAGTAGTATACAACAAGTCTTTGGAGGGGATAGCGCGTCACTGCGCATGCGCAGAATTTATTTTTGGGTTGGAATGGTGTGTGTGCGCATGCGTGAGTTGATGCAAATGAGTTTATGCAAATGAGGTGATTGGTTTTTTCAAAATGGCGGCTTGTTTTTGTGTGTTAGGGGTGGTCGGTTTCAAAATGGTGGACAATTGCACTTGTCTCACCCCTCATTTGCATATTTTCAAAATGGCGGCTTGTTTTTGTATGTGAGGGGTGGTCGGTTTCAAAATGGTGGACAATTGCACTTGTTTCACCCCAGTCCTCATTTGCATATTTTCAAAATGTCGGCTTGTTTTTGTATGTTAGGGGTGGTCGTTTTCAAAATGGCGGCCTGTAGTTGTCCACATTATGCAAATGAGGTCATTGGGTTTTTCCCTCAGGGTGGCTTAATTTTCAAAATGGCGGCTTGTTTTTGTATGTTAGGGGTGGTCGGTTTCAAAATGGTGGACAATTGCACTGGCCTCACCCCAGCCCTCATTTGCATAATTTCAAAATGGCGGCTTGTTTGTGTGTGTTAGGGGTGGTGTGTTTCAAAATGGCGGCCTGTGGTTGTCCCCCCTTTTGAAAATATGCAAATGAGGTTCAATTGGCTATAAAAGGAGTCCATTTTTAGGGAAAGGGTGTATTCAATCTGACTTACCTGACCTGACCTGTCTCCCTGCCTGCCTGCCTGCCTGCCTGCCTGCCTGCATCCCTGCCTTGCTTGCCTATCCGCTTGTATGAGACGAAAAGCATGAGACGTGGAGAAGATTTTCCCTTGGACCCAGCAGCACCTCCGGTTGAAGTCTTGCCTGAAGATGCGCGTGTCAGGGCCATTTATGAACGACACTGGGCTACCATGCCATTGTTTTCACCGTGATCGTCGTCTTTTGGACTTATATAATTTTCGGCTGGAGGACCTCACGTATCTCACTACATATGCCGAGAACATTTTCAAAGATCAGGTGACAGCCTATAAGTTGAATGTCACATTTGGGTATATCTTACGGCACAAAAAGACGGACCAGCTGCGGTATTTCTATCCCAGCAATAATACCTATGTGTTTGACCAGCCATTCACCGTGACGGATGCGATTTCTCTGGAGCCACTCATCGACCAATTGACTACGTTGGATCCATTGGAATGGACTCGGTTGCAACGCCCCAATACCCAATGGCTTGTGGAAATGGTCACTAACGTCACATTTTTCGTCACGAAAATGCGAGATCACCCGATCGGTGCTCCTGTACAACTCCCCCCGTGGTTGCTTCTTCGAAAAGGCCTGAATGCATTAACAGCAGGAAGAAAGGGGCCCTACAAAGACCGGAAATGTCTGTTTCGGTGTTTGGCCGTGCATCTGGACGAGTGTGACCCCAAGGCTTGTGACACAGTGACCGATGGCTATTGGGAGGAGTATTTAGAGCAGCAAGACATGGATAAGCGGCACTTCCGTGGAGTCCCCTTTAAGAATTTGGATGATGTGGAAACACTGTTCGATATTAATATCTTTGTTTATCGATTACGATGCGAGGACGATACCTATGTGGCTGAATTGGTTCGTCGATCCACAGAACGGTATCCTGCTACGATGAAAGTCAATGTGTTCGATGACAATGGCGTGAGTCATTTTTCGCTCATTACCAATATGAGCCTGTACGCTCAGTCTTTCAGTTGTGCCCAATGCCATCGTGTGTTTAAAAAGTCTTACAACTTACATTGCCACGAGAAAATCTGTGACAACAGTGTCAAGCGAGTCTATCCGGGTGGCGTGTATCATAATACACCTACTATTTTCCAGGAACTGGCCGATGAGGGTATCATCATACCGCAAGAGGACCGTTATTTTCCTTACCGGGCATGCTATGATTTCGAGGCCCTGTTGGAGCCCATGGACCTGTTTTCGACTAAAACGCAGTGGACACAGCGACATATCCCCCTCAGTGTCAGCATTTCATCCAACGTACCTGGCTATGACGCTGCTCCGGTGTGTTTCGTGTCCACGGGGGAATCCCATGAGTTGATCACCCGTATGATGGAGTATTTAGAGAAAGTCAGTGCGGCCAGTACGGAATTGTTGGTGGCCAAGTTCGAGGACGTACTGGCCCAGCTGGACGACCGCATTCCTGAACCGGGTGTAGCATTCAGCGATGATGAAGAGTCCGAGTCCGAGTCGCAGCCGGAATCCCAGTCGCAGCCTCTGCAGTCGCAGGATGTCCCTTTACCGAAACCGTATGCGGCGAAATTGAAGTTACGGTTCCTACAATATTTAGGTCAGTTACCGGTGCTCGGCTTCAATTCGGGACGATACGACTTGAACATGGTGAAGGAATTTCTCTACCCTTACTTGGAGCAGTCCGATACCCTCAAGTCGGTGATCAAGAAGGTTAATAACCATATGGCCCTCACTACCACATCACTGCATTTTCTCGATGTACGGAACTATTTAGCTCCTAATTGTAGCTATGACCAGTGGGTCAAGGCCTATAATTGTGCCCAAACGAAAGGTTACTTTCCTTACACCTATATGACGAGCCTGGACCGCTTAGAAGACACCCAGTTGCCACCCCGCGAAGCGTTTTACAATGACCTGAAAGGGGAAGCTCTACCGGAGGCCACCTACATCGAACTCCAACAAGTGTGGAACCGTCACAGCATGAAGACGTTGCGAGATTTCCTGGTGTGGTATAACAACCTAGATGTGGTTCCCTTTCTCGAAGCGGCCGAGAAAATGGTGCAACTCTTTCGTCGCCAAATGCATGTGGACATATTCAAGGAGTGCTTAAGTTTACCCGGTCTAGCCCTTCGCCATTTGTTTCAAGAGTGTTCCACCTACTTCTCGTTGGTACAACAGAAAGATGCAGACATGCATGATTGTCGGAAGAAGAACATTGTGGGCGGCCCTAGCCTTATTTTTCACCGCTACCACGAGAAGGATGTCACGACACTGCCCAGTGGCAAACCGTGTGCCAAAATCATTGGCTTTGACGCGAATGCCTTGTACTTGTGGTCGCTCGCCCAACCCATGCCCAGCGGTCATTATACGCGTTGGTTGGCAGAAGGACGGCATTTTACGCCGCAACGGTCACCGTACAAACATCTCGCCGACCAGTGGTTGGACTGGGAAGCCTATCGACGGGCGATTTATATTCGTCACCAGACCAACGCCACAGAGAAGCGGATAGGAGATCGCCGACTCCCCGTCGATGGGTTTGCCCTTGTCCAAGGAACACCGACCGTTTTCCAGTTTTATGGCTGTTACTGGCACGGCCACGAATGTCATTTCAGCGCAGGATGCTTCAATCAGCGACGTGGAAAATCGGCACAAGAATTACGGGAAGAAGTAGTGGCCAACGGGGATTACGTGAAAGAGCGAGGCTTCCAGCTCATTGAGATGTGGGAGTGTGAATTTCACACCATGTGTAAGGCCCTGCCCCATTTACAACGGTTCCTAAAAGAATGTGAGTACCCCTTGAGTCGTCGGCGACTGCTGAGTATGCCCCAGATGTTGGACGCCATTCGTTCGGGGCAGCTCTACGGCTTTGTAGAATGTGATTTGCATGTTCCCGACACTCTCAAGCCCCTCTTCGCCCAGTGTCCGCCTATCTTCAAGAACACGCTGGTGGGTCGGACTGACATTGGAGAGACCATGGGCGCCTATGCGGAGCAACACGAGTGTGTGTCTAAACCTCGCCGCATGTTAATTGGAAGTATGTGGGGCGAAAAAATCTTGCTGGGTACGCCCTTACTGCAGTGGTACATGAAGCACGGTTTGGAAATTACTCAAATCTATCAGGTAATCCAGTACGTACCTGAGGCTTGTTTTGCGGAGAATGCCGACCTCGTGACGAAGGCCCGTCGTCAAGGTGATCAAGACCCGAGTCAGGCCATCATGGCTGAATGTTGGAAACTCACTGGGAATGGTTATTATGGAAAAACCGTAACGAACCAGGATAAACACGTCAACGTGAACATTTGTACTACTACCCAAGCCCGCAAAAGAGTGAATTCCCCTCTGTTTAGGTCCGTGGAGGTGATCGATGACGACACTTATGAAGTCACTTTAGCCAAGAAGACTATCCGGTATAACTTACCCCTGCAGATTGGATGTATGGTCTACCAGGTGGCCAAGCTGAGGATGCTGGAATTCATCTATGATTTTATGGGTGTCTATTTTAACCCCTCAGACTGGCAACTCATGGAAATGGACACCGATTCGGCCTACATGGCCGTTTCCAACCCGGACTGGGAGTCCCTGGTGAAACCCGAGCTAAGGGATCAGTATGAGGCGGAACGGGACCAGTGGCTACCCCGACGCGATCACTACACCTACGACAAGCGGACACCCGGGCTCTTCAAGCTGGAGTGGAGCGGAGATGCTATGATTGCGCTCTCCTCTAAGACCTACTACTGTTACGGAGGAGATGAAGGAGCGGAAAATAAATTTAGTTGTAAAGGGGTGAGCCGGCGCGATCCCAACATCGACAAAGCTCTCTACCTGGGCGTGTTGCAAAGCCAGGCCAGTGCGAGTGGCACTAACCGAGGATTCCGCGTCGTCGACCACCAGATGCGCACCTATATTCAGCAAAGAGACGCCTTTACTTTCTTTTATCCCAAACGAAAAGTATTGGCCGACGGTGTGAGCACTACATACTTGGACTTGTAAAAAACAAATGTGGAACTATAACTGTTGATACACGAGTTATAAAACTGTAAAAGTCAGGATGGCCGAGTGGTCTAAGGCGCCGGTATTAAGTGCTGGTCAGCAATTGCTGTCGTGGGTTCGAATCCTACTCCTGACAGAACTTTTTTGTACCTTAATCACTACTATTCTATGTGTACATACCCCTACTATTTGTACCCTGTATTCTATTTGTATATAGTCAGTAACTCATTCTTGTTGACTTAAATAAAAAAAAGAGAAAGTCAAATCATTTTTTTGTGTTTTTTCATCAATTTATTCAACAATGAACGTCAGAACAACAACGTCATAACAATAACATTAAACAAGGGGTCTGCGCGCACGCGCAGTACATTTTTTAAGTTAACCAGAGAAATGGAGCATGCACATTAAAACGAGAGGCCGTCCAGTCATAGACGAGGACATCACGGTCTTCGGCTTGACAATAATCATCAAACATATGTACAATGGTAGACATAGAATGTCCTCTACTCCGGTGAGTGAGATAAAACACACAGTACTGTCCGCACACACTACTCAAGGGTCCTTGTAAGCTTTGCGTATTCCAACGCCACTCGGTCGTAGAGACGTCCATGAATTTCACCAAATCGGCATGGAGGGGTGCAAGTCCGTAGGAATCAAAGTATTCGCCTTGGCCTTGGGTGTCCACGTACACAGCTATCCAATGTTCACCGGGTCGACTCTTCGTGTCTGTATTCAGGATGTAGGCTGCGGGGGTGGTAGAATGGGTGGGAAACACATTGCGTGGAAACACACCTCGAAAGGGGATCTTGGGATCTCGCTGGAGTATGCTCATCAGCTGCTCTGTATCCATCTTAGGTGGCGAAGTCACACAGCACGTTTCTTTGGTGATCCACACTGATGACGTTATCAAACTCGGCGTAGCAAATCACGTTAATGGTGTTGGCTAGAGGGATGGAGAAACGCAGTTCCAACCGTAGGTTTCCTTTCTTGAGCAAAGCCAGTTGATGATCGTGTTCCAAGGTGGGGGTGAGGTCAAAGGCGAACAATGTGTACCCCTTCTTAAAGTCGTCTCGACTGATGGTATTGCCTTCGTCCTGGTTGTTTTGTCCTGTAGCTGTAAACAGGTTCATGTAGGTCCGCACATAGTTTCCGTTAGTAAAGTCCGGTTGTAATGGCCGGGCTGGAATTTGATGGCCGGCCACGTGCAGTGCCACAAAGTTAATGTTGAAATGTTGAAATTTGAACGGATTCTCAGCCCAATTTCCATTGAATGCGGTGTTGGTCACACACGCCAGGGTAAGACGTTTAGGCAGATCCCCTAGAAATAAATTTTCACGATTGGCCATCATCGTACCTGATGGCACAGAGAACACCTTGGTCTGTACGCGTCGGATGGGGTACTGGGCTGGTTTTTCCGCTAAGGCTTCCATGTGACCCAGCAACACGCCCTGTTGCAAATCTACCGTACGGACAAACAGGGCTGCATCTTCAATGACGATCTGGAAATCGATATCGCCCTCTCCAGCGGCCATTAAGGCGAACTTGGGTAAGGACCGGATCAACTTGATCTTGATGGATACACCGTTCATCATGTAGCGGTCTTGCATGAACAGATCGGCGTGCAGTCGTCCCATCATATCGATGGACTTGCTTAGGGCTGCCAGTCTTTTGCGTGACGCGAACCCAGCATTGCCACCGGTTATGCTGTCCATGTGTCCGGGTCTATCCCTGAAGTACAGCTCAGCTTGTAAGTGTGATTCTTTGGCATCAATACCGTACGACAACAGCGTTTCCATGTAGGCTCGGTACGGGTACGTATTGGTGGACGTACTTATGAGTTTATCGTTCAGACCTATATCCACCTGTTGGAACAAAGAGTGCAGCCAAAGATTCACCGGGCCTACTGCTTTATCGGCATCTATGGCCGTTCCATTCCTGTTTGTTATTTTGGCTTTCACGTACAAGTAGGTGTGGGCTAAATCCAGGTAGGCCGTATCTTTGTTTTCAATGATAAATTCCACGGGCCCCTGTCCCGTCAGGCTAGCCAGGGGTCGATGTTCTACCCAACGTCCTTCGGCTATACTGGTTTGGGTAGGTAGAATAGTCCACAAATCCAATTCACTGTTGGTAGACGGACACGACTCGGAGTGAATGAATGCCATTATGCGAAGATGTCTCTCCTACTATGACTTCTCTTCCTCTTCTTCTTCTGGGGCGTAGTCCTTCTCCTCTGGGGTGTGCGTCGTCGGTGTGCTGGACGTTGAATGAATCTGGGGAGTGTGGGTCTTTGTCTTTTAAGGGCTTTGGCGATCAAGACGCTGCCCGCTTCTTTAGCCCGGCGTTTCAAGGCTTGTCGGGGTGCTGTGCCTTCCATCACATCACCGGCCACGCGCAATCCACTGCGTACCGCTTGTTTTCCCACCGCTTTCACACCCCGTGTCACCATGGGTAAAAACGTTTTCACAATGCTGCCCAGGATGTTCCCCAATCCGTGACCGCGTTGCATGCGTGCCCCGCTAAACACGGGCATGTTTCCGCCCGTTTGTTTCTTGTAGTAGTCGGCATAGCTGGGCGTATGGCACTGGTAAGGCACGTACATTATTCGAAGTGAGGAGAGCGAGCTTGTCGGAAAGCAAGTGTCAGCACCACTTTTCCTCGTTCGAATGGGATCGGTCGTCCCCTGTCATCTCTTATATCCACCGTGATCGTGTTGATATCGGTATGTCGTACGGGCAGGTACATGATATGGTTGAAACTCTCGGTGGCTTGTTCACCATACGTCTTGGTAATGGGCACCACCCGTAACAGAGGTGTGTTCACATCACCCACAATATGGCTGTCCACGGCGTCCGAGTAGACGTACAGTGCGTACATACCTACTTTCATATCCATCAAATAATCCCCGTTGACAATGGTGGCCCCCTTGTAGACGCTGAAAGGCATCCTTAACATTCGCTGTAGCATAGGACTGAGTTTCACTTTCGCGTTAGCGGTCAGCATGATAGAGCTCCTGTCGTTGTGTACGTTGACATCGAAGAATATCTCTCTCTTGATGTCCAAGGATATCAGGCGTGTTGCAGCACCCGTGCTGAACTTTAGGGCCTTGTACTCCATCAAGCCATTCAGACCCTGTATGAACGTATGCGGTGTATCGTATTGGCCTTGGGGGAGAATGAGTTTGTAGACTTTATCTTCGTAGGTCACTTCGTACCATACTTCTCCGTCTTGTACGTTGTACCATGAATAAGGGTATTGAATATCCACCAGTCCACATTCCCAGCGTCCCGGTAAATGTAACGGTTGGGGTAATTGCGTGACATACTTGGTCAAGGTGTTGTCAGGAAACACGTCGAATGAGCTATTACTGGGCAACGTCACGTAAAACATGACGACGACGACTGAGTTGTTCTGGCTTCTGCACCGGGGTTTTATAGGAGTTATTAGTACGGTTCCCAGGTCTTGGGCGCCTTAACTCGGCGTCGTGATCGTCGTGGCTGTGGTATGGTCCGTATAGGGGAGGCATAGGGGTGAAATCGCCGTATTTTTTGCCGTGAGGGTGTTTTGGGCGGTGTCAGCGGTTGCCATTCACGTTCCCGGGTAGTGGCGAGACGTCGAGAGGGGGCTTGCATCCACTTCCAGCGTTCACGATTGCCTACCAATTCTTGAGGGATGTGTGTGTCTTTTAACGCTTGAGCAAAGGCTTCCCAGCCCGGGGGATTAGAGTGTTTGCGAGAACGCACCATATCGTTGATCAAATCCGTCATATGAGACCCCGGCACCACTTGGTTACGAATCAGCAATTTTCCTTCATTGTTCCAACTCATATCGGCATTCTGTTTCACCCGCTCCAACAATAAACGTGCCTTGGTCTTGAAGGCTTTAGGCACACTGGCCAACACTTCCTGTTCCAGTTCAGGTGAGGCCGAGGATGACGGTGGGGGTGGGAGTGGGGTAGGCGTGGTGGTGGTGGTGGTGGGAGGTAGTGGTGGCGTACTACTAGTACTACTTCCGCCTCCTCCTCCTCCTCTATATTGATCCATAAACGTCTGGTACCGGTTCAGCGTATGATGGTAGAGTTGAATTTTCTCGTGATCGGGGAGTCGACGTTGGAGTATATTATTCATTTCTTCATCCAGAGACTGGAGTTGTTGCACGGTGGCCGGGACGGGATAGGGAGATTGTAAACTCTGTAACAGTCGAGGTTCGACCAGCATCATTTTTTTCGTATGCTCCATTTAGCGTCCTCCCAAGATGGACCCGAGTAACGGGCCTAGTACAGTAGCGGCTAAGGGAGCGAGGAGTGCGCCGAGAAATCCACCTCGCTGTAACACCTGTTTCTTTTTCTTGACACTGCCCGTTTTCTTGACCAACGTTCGGAGACCCGCCTTGTGCCGTTGCAATTTCCCTTTCTGCAGAGGACTGAGGGGGACATTGCCTTTTAACACATTATGGGCTACTTCACACAAACACCGTACCAAGTCGGCATCCGCGCCGCGCACCAGGGCCCGGCCCACTTCCGGGGGCGCGCTGCGTAATACGCGCAATGCCGGCGCGTGCTTGAGTACGCGTGCAGACATGTTGAGGAATGAAGGCTAGAGTACGTTGTCTTCTTCTTTTATTCTCATTTGGGGGTGTACACCGTCTGTAGTTCACCGGGAAAAATGAGGGTACGCAATCGAAGGGGGGAGGGCGTGTCTTGTTTCAAGTCGATGAGTAGATACCCGTGCGCAGGTTGGGTCGCATCTTCAAAGGCTTCTCGTACAAAGGCCGTGTTCTTAGGGTACATCTGTTGAGCCAGGTGGGTAATTTGTGACGCGTCTCTGGGGTTTTTGAATAACACCACATACTGAGCATTCAAACTAATGTTCCGGTGTTCTTTGTTTTTACTGAAGAGATTCTGTACGATGTAGATAATGCTCAACCGCTGATGATGGCTGCCTTTGGTAAAGAGCCGGGTGATTCGACTATCCGTTTCCGTCATGAGATCGTCTACCACGACCAAGGTGTCTGGGGGTATATCTTCAGGCGGTAAACCTTCCACTAAGGTGAGTCCTGGGACACGGGCCAGTGCCTCATACGCGGGCTGCCAAGCGCCATAACACCACAGGATGCGAGCTAGAGGCGGTGAAATCAGGGCTGACCCATGTTGGATGAGACGTTGAACAAAGTGTGATTTTCCCGACCCGGTCGGTCCAGCGATGAGGCAGGTGAATGGATGCTGCCATCGCGGGTCCATTTCTTTAGGGGGTGATTTGCCGTTTAGAAGTCAGTTGTCGGGGCTGGCGCAGGGGGTAGTACTCGAAGGGATACCGTTGTCGGGGTAAACGGTGTGATTCACGGGGATCCACTGCAAAACTGTTTAGCGGCGTCGTAGTAGTGGTGGTACTAGAGGATGGAGTGGAAGGCTCGCTTCTCAGGGATGATGATGGAGGATGAGGTGGAGTAGTCGTAGTACGGGCCGGTGTGGGCTGGATGTAGCGGGGTAACGTGATAGTAGACGATATGGTGGGTGTCTGCGTTGAGACGTGGCGGACCCTTGACGTCTTGGCTGGTGTAGGCAGTGGGGTCGTGGTCGTGGTGGGTGATGGAGAACGCAAGTTGTTGTAACAGGATATCACGTGCGCTAAATCGTAGAACACACCGGTAAATAACGTACCCAGAACCACGACTAGACACACCACAGTACCGACTTGTGCTTTTCGTGTTCTTAACAGTAAGGGTAGACGTGTACTATCCATGGTACAAATCCTATACTGAAGGCGGGGGTGATAGGCGTTAGAATTTATAGACGTTTCATGTCACGGCCGGACACCCAGGAATTAAACGAACGAGGCCAGCCTTGCCATTTGACGAAATGATAGGGAATCCCACGTCGACGTTCCGTTTTCAAAATCTTTTCCACCGTGTAGTAATCTTTCGGTGTTTTCACTATGGGTTGTAATTCTGTCTCGTAAAACGTGCCTTGCAGTCTCTCTCCTTGTAGATCTTCCAGTTGATAGACGTGGGGTTGTCGAGGTTTATGGCACACGATGACAAAGTGTTCGTCACTCCAGTTCGGTAAATACCCTTTCTCAAATTGTCCTTTCACTTTACTGATCCGCACTACATCTCCC
>JAVTVY010028468.1:0-104276 GCA_036873755.1 Hanleya hanleyi
CCTGTCAAGCTACGCAATATTTTACGTAAACGAGGGTATAACGTTCCCCTAACCGATCTAAACCAATGGTTGAGCGATCAGGACCCTTACAGTTTACAGAGACCTATTCGACATTCATTTAAGAGAAATAGAGTGATATCAGCTGGAATTGATCATTTGTGGGACGCCGACCTGGCTGATGTAACCAATGTATCGAAACACAATGACAACATAAAGTTCCTACTCTTCGCTATTGACGTCTTTTCGCGTTATTTATGGATCGTTCCTCTCCCCAATAAACAACATCAGTCAATCGTTGCGGGATTGGATTCCATTTTAAAGCAAGGTAGATCCCCAAAATATCTTAGAGTCGACAAAGGTAGTGAATTCAATAACCGATGGGTGAAGGCCTATTTGACGAAGAAGGGAATTAAACCTTATGTCACACATAATGAGAAGAAGGCCAATTATGTGGAGAGGGTCATCAGGACGGCTAAGAACGTATTATATAAGTATTACACGCATAAGCAAACCTACCGCTACCTGGATGTTCTTGCAGACGTAGTGGGAGCTTACAACCGTCGTCAGCACCGATCACTAAACGAGAGAGCTCCAGCTGACGTAAACGAGCATAATGAAGCCATACTCTGGAAAGAAATGTATGTGGACACTACACAACCTACACGGAAACAGCCCTTTAAATTGAAGGTTGGTGATTCTGTTCGTATTTCACACGTGAGATATGTATTCCAACGGGATTATCAAGCCAAGTGGACAGAGGAACTCTTCAAAATTTCAAAAAGGTATCGTCGCCAAGGGCTACCCATATATAAACTCATAGATTTCATGGACGATGAAATACAGGGAACATTTTATCAACAAGAGCTTCAGGTGGTCAATAAAGCTGTTGATGCATTATGGAGGATTGAAAAAGTACTCAAAACACGACGTCGTCGAGGCAGGGTGGAAAAATTGGTGAAATATGTCGGGTGGCCAATCAAATTCGCTAGCTGGGTGGCTCAAGAAGATATTGAAGCAATCTAATCATTAAGCTCTAAGGGGTGTCAGCAAGTGTGTAGAAGTGTGGCGCTATGTACACGACTGCATATATATATAAGGTCGTTTGTGAACCATTAGTTCGTATATCATGTCGAGTACGTGTGCGTTCTGTCAGAGAATGTTCTCCCGTCGTCACAATATGCTCAGACATATGTGTCTGAGGCATAGTCAGGAGACACCCCCGAATTCCGGGCCAACAAGTGGAGTAGAGCATCCCTATACCATGATGGTCAGCGGCCCTACGGGTTGTGGCAAGACATCATGGGTTATAAAGTTCTTAGAAGAAGGACCAATCAGCTATACCCGTATAGTTTGGTGCTACAGCCAGTGGCAGTCCGCCTACGAAAACACCTCTTTGAAGAATGTAACATTCGTGCCTGGTATCCCCCAAGACATTGGAGAGGCTTATTACTTCGACCCTGATGAGATCAACGTGGTAGTGCTCGATGACCTGATGGGTGTGGCTAAGGGAGACTCACGCATCTCCGATCTCTTCACGAAAGGATCCCATCATCGCAATCTGTCCGTCATATATTTAACCCAAACTTTGTTTCCACTAGGGAAAGCCTCACGCGACATTACTTTAAATTGTCAATACTTCGTACTCTTTAACAACCCTATTGACAGACAACAAATACAACTCTTTGGACGACGTATCTATCCCAAACACGCAGAGTATTTCATGGAGAAATATGAAGATGCCATATCCACCCCTTACGGTTACCTCTTGATAGACCTAAAGCCAACTACACCCGAAAATCACCGACTCAGGAAGGTTGTCACATCGCAGGTTGGAATGGGACTTTTCACCAGACAAAGACCTCCGTGGTATACTAGGCAAAAAGGTAAAGGAAGTAAGCGTCTGAAGCGTAAAGATTGTGAAGAGCCCACCGGTAGTGTGAAACGAGAAACATGGAAAAGACTGTTCGGTGTTCCTTCACGAGTGATGTTCAATGGAAAAATTATTGAAAAGGTCGCACAATATAGGAAGAAGGGGTTTACAGCAGACGAGGCCATAGACTTAGCAGTGGAGGCATATACACCTCAGATGACTAGAAAAATGTGTCAGACTTATGTGACGGGAATGAAAACTTTGGAATCCGATAGTATTCATACGGAGTTAATGAAGACTTGCCTTGAACTGCAGAAATCACATAATATGGACTTTGCTGAGGCGATGACGCAGAGCATCAAACTGAGATGGCACCTATTCAAAGATTTATGTAAAACACGAAAGGATGCTTAATGTCTTTTATTCTAATACGTAACATGTAAATAAATATTATTTGTGAGTATACCCATATTGATACAAAAGGGGTCTTTTATTCCATTACATGATGATAAATAATATCGTTTATTCTTATACGTAACATGCAATACACAAGAATTAATGTTGTTGATTCATACATATATTGATACAAAAGGGGTCTTTTATTCCATTACATGATGATAAATAATATCGTTTATTCTTATACGTAACATGCAATACACAAGAATTAATGTTGTTGATTCATACATATTTACACATGTTTCATGGTTGAGTGTAGCCATGTGCTACGGTATGTACACCATCGTTCAAAATATAGCGCTTGTCATCAAAGGGACAGAGGCTTTGTTTGTTAACAGTCAGACTGTAGAGATGGTGATCTATACTTCTAATTTGATTCATGGTTGTACGGACACTTTTTCGATTGAATAAACATTCTTTGTACATGGTATGTCGTAATTTTTTCTTGATGCGCTCTGATTGGTGACTATTTTTAGACAATAGAATAGTTATCCTCTGATTGGTGACTATTTTTAGACAATAGAAGAGCTGCGCTCTGATTGGTGACTATTTTTAGACAATAGAAGAGCTGCGCTCTGATTGGTGAATATTTTTAGCCAATAGAAGAACTATCCTCTGATTGGTGGTTATTTTTAGACAATACAAGAGCCGTGCACTGATTGGTGGCTATTCATTCACACACACATTGATTCAATCTGTCATTTAGACAATCACTGTCTCAATTACTCGAGGACCCAGTTAATTAATGATTCAATCAATCACTGAATGTAATCAATGATTGATTGATAGTTAATTAGTCTATATACACTTACAGTAACTCAATTTACACAGAGTTACTCAGTATATACACATTTACTCAGTAATTATTCAGTTACTCAATATATACTCAGTAATTATCCAGTTCCTCAATATCTATTCAAAATTACCTACTGTATACTCAGTCACTCAGTTTTTACTCAGTAAATACTGAGTTACTCAATTTGCATTCACATTTACTGAGTTACTAGATATGCAATCAGATTTACTCATTGACTCAGTTACTCAATATGCAATCACATTTACTCAGTAATTACTCAGTTACTCAATATATACTCAGTAATTATCCAGTTACTCAATATCTACTCAAAATTACCCACTGTATACTCAGTTACACAGTTTTTACTGAGTTACTCAATATGCATTCGCATTTACTCAGTTACTTAGTAAATGTGAATGCAAATTTACTCAGTAATTACTCAGTTACTCAATATGCATTTACTCAGTAATTACTCAGTTACTCAATATGTATTCACACTGTCTCAATTACTCGAGGACCCAATATGCATTCACATTTACTCAATTACTCAATATGTATTCACACTGTCTCAATTACTCGAGGACTCAGTTAATAGTCACTTATACACAATCATACACTTGTGAGCCTATTCTTTGTGAGAACACAGTGTCCACAATTTACCAATTGAAAGAGAAAGATATTGTCAACTTCCAGTTGAGGAAAGAATCTAGGGATTGTAATCGTATTGATGATGAAACTCACTTCCTACTGGAATGCGCAAGAGTGAGCGTCACTGTTTAATTCAACAAGACCTATATTTCCACTTGACAATTTTAATACTAAGATTGGCTAATCATTTTGCTAATTTCTCGTGCATTTTTATTATCACCTCTGCCGCTGTAACCTACAGGCGATACTGGAGGTCTGTCAGGAGTTTAAGTGAACAGAAATCTGTATAAAGGCTAATCTAAAAAGCACATTTTCCCCTCCAAATAGACTGCCAAGACCGTCTAATACATTTCTATTGAGTAAATATGGCCTAGAGCAGGCTGAAAAGGAGCTCTGGCACGCGTTGACACACAACAATAAAAATTTAACAAAAGGGAATATTTGGCCATTTATTATCGCTTAGATAGATATTTAAGAATGGAATTGAAGCATGTTGAATGAAGAGGGTTGTATACGTGAACGTTTTAATAGGTATGGATAAGTCTGAACTTGTTTATTAACTCCCATATACCCCTTTGTTTGTAGGTAATTTACACAGATGCAAGTGTATACATATCGAGAATACAAGACGAGTTTACCCAATGTAAAATTTAGAAAACAGCAGCGAATAATCTGTAACCAAATAACACAAAAATAACGTCAAATGTTCTAAAGATAAAGCCATACGTCGTCTCTGCTTACTTTGTCTGGTCTTTCTCGCATAAAGACCTGGTTCACGCGTGCAGAAAGCGTGTAAAGAAAAAGCGTCCACAAAAGGTGGTGTTTATCCTATTATTATCCCTTATAATGTGTAGTTGACCGTGGGTATATGAAAGAAACGTTTGTATCTAATCACTTCTTGGGGGAGAAGTGATGGTTAGGCGATACGCGTGTGTATGTTTTTATAAGCGATGAGTAATTATCACTATGACAAGTGTCAACATGTCGAGAAATAGAAATGGTTCTTTGTTGCGCTGCATAGACGTGTCTGTACTTGTCGAGAACTACAGACAAAGGGTTTTGTTACGATGAACATTGAATTTAAATGTTTGTTTTATACAAGGATACGATCGGAAAGTCCTAATGATGGGATGTGTTATAAAGCTAGTTAAATTCATTCTATGGTTGATCCTGCAAGGAACTTTCGTCATCTCCCGGTGATTCTGAATGAGTGAAATCAATGTATCTCTATTTGTTACACTATGTAAAACATGTAATAAATGTGATACAGATAACTAATTTTGAGTCTAAACGTATTTTTCTAGCATGAAAAGCTTTAGAAGTACTAGCAAAATTCATATATTTCTATAGCTTGAAACATGTAGTTTACTAACATATATTAAAAATAATAATATCACTAATCATTTAACAGTAATTTGTAGAAAACATAGATTAAACAAGCACATTTCTCCTCAAGATGAACATTGAATTTAAATGTTTGTTTTATACAAGGATACGATCAGAAAGTCCTAATGATGGGATGTGTTATAAAGCTAGTTAAATTCATTCTATGGTCCCGATCCTGCAAAGGAACTTTCGTCATCTCGGTGATTCTGAATGAGTGAAATCAATGCTTATCTCTATTTATTACTATAAACATGTAATAAATGTAGTACAGATAACTAATTTTGAGTCTAAACGTATTTTCTAGCATGAAAAGCTTTAGAAGTACTAGCAAAATTCATATATTTCTATAACTTGAAACATGTAGTTTACTAACATATATTAAAAATAATAATATCACTAATCATTTAACAGTAATTTGTAGAAAACATAGATTAAACAAGCACATTTCTCCCTCAAGATGAACATTGAATTTAAATGTTTGTTTTATACAAGGATACGATCGGAAAGTCCTAATGATGGGATGTGTTATAAAGCTAGTTAAATTCATTCTATGGTTGATCCTGCAAGGAACTTTCGTCATCTCCCGGTGATTCTGAATGAGTGAAATCAATGTATCTCTATTTGTTACACTATGTAAAACATGTAATAAATGTGATACAGATAACTAATTTTGAGTCTAAACGTATTTTTCTAGCATGAAAAGCTTTAGAAGTACTAGCAAAATTCATATATTTCTATAGCTTGAAACATGTAGTTTACTAACATATATTAAAAATAATAATATCACTAATCATTTAACAGTAATTTGTAGAAAACATAGATTAAACAAGCACATTTCTCCCTCCAAAATGTAAAGATTGATTTTTCATATGATTAGCATTTGAATAACCTCAATATAATATCTAGCGCCATGATATCAATGAATATAGCCTGACTCGCCTAGGCGCACTGACCGGACCAACTCTTTGGTCCGTCGGTTTGAGGTCACAATGTTATTTCCCCCCAATAGAGTTAATTGTTTTGCAAGGTGCTCTGTTGCGCGCCCGCCGTCCTGAAAATTGACAGCTGTAACACGCTGTAAGATTTTTTTCCGTATATATTATCCATTTGTGTTTGGTTCAAACGTATTTATGTGTTGAGTATATCAAACATTTACCATTTACCTTCAAAACATTTGAAATTATAATAAGATTGATAAACTAATATTAATTCGTAAAAAATATAATGTCTAAGAAGCATAAAAACATGTACTATCGATTACAGATATCTACTAAGTGTTATAGAATTCTTGTGTCATACACACGTGTTTATACTTGTCGAGAACTAAAGATAAAGGCATAGGTATACTAAGAATAGAACCGGGGTTTTTCCAATAGCAAATACAAATTTATCCAAGTTTGCTATTGATAATGATGTAGAGCATGACTCATGACTCTTTGTCGAGAATTGAAGATAAAGGACCAGGTGTATTTACAATACTGTGGGCAAATGACTCACCACTCTTTGTGGGAGTCTGTATAGATACAAGTCTGTACATGTTGAAAATATGCAATCATACATCCTTACAGTTTATCATCTACACAACTGCAAACACCATATAAACTCAAGTAATAAAATATGTTTCTTCATTCAAACTAAAGTCAAACTTATGAACAACAATTAATTTATGATGATAATCATATGGTCAGTTCATTAGAATTAATCATGTGAAGCGACAAAATCGTCTGACGCATTTGTTAACTCATATTTCGTGTGTAAACACAGGAAAGTATAATTTACAACATTTCTTGTGATTTTAACAAATTTATATTGTAATATAAATTAAATATAACTTTCTTGTGTATTTATGCAACAAAGTGTGTACGTATCTTTTGTTACTTTTAGGGTTTTCATTGCTGCTTTAAGTGATTGTGTTTGTATATACATACCTACTGTGTTAAGATAACAGCGGGTAACATTCCCAGTCCTCAAAGCTAGCATAACAGGGGTGTTAATTATAATAACTGTTCCAACATTTCATAAACAATCAAGTGTTAACCTGTGTTTCCGGTCAGTGGCTTTACTCGAAAACCAAAGCAGGTGAATGAACAGGGATGTACACGTGAACCTTTATATAGGTGTGGACAATTTGACTCATTGATTATTTGGAGTCTGCCTAGACGTGTCTGAACTTGTCGAGAACTAAAGATAAAGGAGCAGGCAATAACAATAGTATGACTCACCACTCTTTGTTTATGGGGAGTCTATTGTGCTGCCTAGACGTGTCTGAACTTGTCGAGAACTAAAGACAAAAGAGCAGGCAATAACAAAAGAATACGGGTTTTCGCAATACTGTGGGCAGAAATTTTTTTAGCTATGAAGACAATCGAAAGCGTGACTCATCGCTCTTCGTCTATGAGGAGACTGCCCAGACAAGTTTGAACTTGTCGAGAATTA
Organism: Hanleya hanleyi; assembly: GCA_036873755.1. Classification (NCBI taxonomy): domain Eukaryota; kingdom Metazoa; phylum Mollusca; class Polyplacophora; order Lepidopleurida; family Hanleyidae; genus Hanleya; species Hanleya hanleyi. Next base: position 7,593 of record JAVTVY010028468.1, read on the forward strand.
AAGATAAAGGAGCAGGCAATAACAATAGTATGACTCACCACTCTTTGTTTATGGGGAGTCTATTGTGCTGCCTAGACGCGTCTGTACTTGTCGAGAACTAACAAAGGAGCATGCAATAACAATAGAACAGGGGTCTGATGTCATGATCTAAAAATAGAACTGTGGTGATATATGAACACAAGGAGTATTAAATAACAAAACAATGAGCATAGGTAACAGGGGATACTATGTATCACCGGGCCGCCACGCAGCGCGCGCGTGTTATCCGGACGCATTATCCGCGATTGTGTGCGCGGGTCAAAGGTCACATCCAGGTCAAAAGGTCATCCTTCCGACCCTTAGGGTTTTCCCAATGATGTCATGATCTAAAAATAGAACTGAGGTGATACCACATATGAAAACGGGGAGCAATACTTATAAGTAAGAAAACATATTATGTAAAAAAATAGGGAGCAATACATATTAAGTAACAAAAAAGTGGGGAGCGGAATTATTACATATAACATTGAGTCAGTACTCTCTATTTAACCACTACTGACCTAAACATCAATATGATTAAAACCTAAACACGTTTAAACCGAAACATGTGTTCAAATTGCACTTCGCGTTTAGTGTTCCAGCTCTAATCATGCGATTTAGAGTGTACATGTATTTAGCGGGCGTTCCCTGTGGCTTTAGTGTAACGAGGGAGTTAACATCCTTTCCGAATGTAAGACTTGTGTGTATGGAAAGCCATCAGTGTCATAACCTCTGGTTTTCGACACGTGGTAATTCGATTTTCCACGCGTGGAAAATCCAGCCAATGGTTTGACTTGTAATTACCACGTGTGGATATTTCGACCAATTACTTAACTTGGAAATACCACACGTGGAAATTATTTACCACGTGTGGTAAATATCCACCAATGATAGAACTGGGAATACCACGTGTGGAAATTATTTACCACACGTCGTATTTATCACCCAATCATTGAATTCGGAAATACGACGCGTGGTAAATAATTTTCACGCGTGGTATTTCACTGGGGTTTTCACACGTGGTAATTCTCTTTTCCACACGTGGTAATTCTATTTTCGAATCTACCGATCAAAACAGTCGTTACAGAAAGCAGATACACGCACTTTGACTCTGTATTATCTGTCGTACGGTCGTCGACCTATACGACTCAGCCTCAGGTGGAACTCCTGCACTGCTCAACAAAAAAACTTATTAAAGTTTGCTACACGTACCTGTATTTTATGAAATTGACAGTGTCCTGTTGCAGATTGTCTGTTCCAGCTAGACGAACGCATTCGGAGAACTGATACTTGAACTCTCGATTTTCGCCATTCTGAAGGGGCCAGCTTTCTTTGTTAAGCTCTCATTCATTGGCTGGGTAAAATAAAATTTCGACGCGTGGATAAATGGGAATACCACGTGTCGAAATTATTTACCACGCGTCGTATTTCCGAATTCAATGATTGGGTGATAAATACGACGTGTGGTAAATAATTTCCACACGTGGTATTCCCAGTTCTATCATTGGTGGATATTTTCCACACGTGGTAAATAATTTCCACGTGTGGTATTTCCAAGTTGAGTAATTGGTCGAAATATCCACAATTGGTAATTACAAGTCAAACCATTGGCTGTATTTTCCACGCGTGGATAATATAATTTCCACGTGTGGAAAATCAAATTACCACGTGTGGAAAAACTGATGGCTTTCCATATGTGTGTCCATGGTATATATATGGACGTCTCACATGTTGTAAGACATGTTGGTATCGTGACGTTGATTTGTCTACGAAACTATCTTACATGTTTTCGGGAGTGGACTCGGGTGTGTTAACATGACTGTATTACATGTAGGCCTACTGCTCAACTCAGGAACTCAGACAAACACAGTATATGTGATATGGATGAAATATGTTTTAATCAATCAATCCATATCAATTTTGTATATAATATTGCAGATAAATGAGATGGTTTCAATTTTGGTACTTTGATAATTTCGTAATAATTTTAGTCTGCCCGAAAATGACATGCCTGGTGGGCTGTCATCATGCCCTGGATACAGCCAGAGCATGGCTCTAATGTTGGGTTGGGAAGAACATGACTGCAGCACCTGTTTACAAAAGATAAAGATGCAGACTGCAGCTCATGTCTTCCCTCAGTGGCAGTTGGAACAGAAGAGGACATGCACATATATACTTTGCATGATAAATACATAAGATTGTTGACACGTGGAACATACTCTCGCCACAACACAATACCAAAATAATCTTTGACACACTAAACATCTATGAAAACCCAGCCACTGCATAAATGTCGTATTTTGGACCATATGTCGATATGACACAAACAGATATAAGGAGATCAATAGAAAAGGCGTATGTTCTCAAATACTCCAGGAAATAGTGATGTGGCGATGAAGCATATCCAACATGTCAACAAACACCCATATGTTACATCAATTGACCAAAAAGGCAAATAAAGTATTCAAATACTCTTACTTGAAATTATTTAAATCTGTTAATGTTTATAATTAACAAATCAAATCTTTAGTTTGAATGTAGTATAAACATTAACTGGAAAGGATCTATGACAAACAATGTATTGAAATCTGCTGTGTCATTAAATACCCTAAAACAAAAGAGTTAGGCAGGCAATGCCTCCATGGAACAATACACATTACAAAGGGAGAATTCAAATCCCCTCTGAGCCTAAAATATAACATAGAATAAACCTAAACACTGATCGACGCATGGTAAAGCAAGTTACCTTCACCCAGCAGTAACAAACATCACCAAACAGTGCAAGATTCGTCTCTAAAATTTAGATTATGCTCAAATATATGACATCCGTTAAAAACAAAGCACTACAAGTTTCAAATAACTTTGCAGCTAAATCTGCCTAGTTAACACAGCAAAATCTCAACACACCGCTGCACTAAACCCTTAAGTTAATTGCAAATACTGTTTAACTCAACTTGAAAATAAGTAAACTTCTCTCACCTGTTTACAAAAGATAAAGATGCAGACTGCAGCTCATGTCTTCCCTCAGTGGCAGTTGGAACAGAAGAGGGCAATATGCCATGTGCTCAGTGGCTTTGAAGGCAAAATCACATGACCTCTATGTAAACAGATGGGGCTCTGTACAGGGGGAGACCCATATATTTACTTTAAACTAGTAAACAATCAGAGACTAAACTGATCAGTCTCTGAGGGGTTACACGAACTAGGCAGTAGTCGGTTTAATAGCTCTGCCATACTTAGCATTTTATGTAAAGTGTGAAAGCCTGTCAGTAGTTATATAAGACGAAATTCCTTATTAAAAATGAGGGTGAACCATGAGGGTGATCGCGGTCACACCCGGGTCAAAGCTCACATCCGGGTCAAAGGTTACTTCCGGGTCAAAGGTCACTTCCGGTCGAGGGCCCAACAAGAGTGATCTCTCCTTACATAGCAGATCTATATACGGCTATGGTACAGGTCCATACTGGCGCAGTGGATAGGTCAATACTGGGCAATTCACTCCTGGTCATTTGCGATATGGGTTGTGGGATCTTGTTGTTTTCGCCTCACCACGTAGAACATGATGGTAGGGGTCCCGAAGTTAGGCGGTGAAATTGACAATATTGTGGTGGGAGAGAGAGAGAGAGAGACAAACAGACAGACAGACAGACAGACAGACAGAGGGGTGACAATCTTGTGGTGGGAGAGAGAGAGAGAGAGAGAGAGAGAGAGAGAGAGAGACAAATAGACAGAAGGGGTGACAATAATGTGGTGGGAGAGAGAGAGAGAGAGAGAGAGAGACAAATAGACAGACAGAAGGGGTGACAATATTGTGGTGGGAGAGAGAGAGACAAACAGACAGGCAGAGTGGGTGACAATATTGTGGTGGGAGAGAGAGAGACAAACAGACAGACAGACGGGGTGACAATATTGTGGCTGCAAAGAGATAGACAAACAGGCAGACAGAGGGGGTGACAATAGTGTGGTGGGAAAGAGAAAATAATAGACAGAGGGGGCGACAATATTGTGGTGGAAGAGAGAGAGACAACCAGACAGACATAGGAGTGACAATATTGTGGTGGGAGAGAGATAGACAAACAGGCAGACAGAGGGGGTGACGATATTGTGGTGGGAGAGAGAAAATAATAGACAGAGGAGGCGACAATATTGTGGTGGCAGAGAGAGAGACAAACAGACAGACAGAGGGGTGACAATATTGTGGTGGGAGAGAGAGCGAGACAAACAGACAGACAGAGGGGTGACGATATTGTGGTGGGAGAGAGAAAATAATAGACAGAGGGGGCGACAATATTGTGGTGGAAGAGAGAGAGACAAACAGGCAGACAGATGGGGTGACAATATTGTGGTGGGAGAGAGAGAGAGACAAACAGACAGACAGAGGGGGTGACAATATTGTGGCTACAAAGAGATAGACAAACAGGCAGACAGAGGGGGTGACAATATTGTGGCTGCAAAGAGACAGACAAACAGGCAGACAGAGGGGATGACGATATTGTGGTGGGAGAGAGAGAGAGAGACAAACAGGCAGACAGAGGGGATGACAATATTGTGGCTGCAAAGAGATAGACAAACAGGCAGACAGAGGGGGTGACAATATTGTGGTGGGAGAGAGAGAGACAAACAGGCAGACAGAGGGGGTGACAATATTGTGGCTACACAGAGATAGACAAACAGGCAGACAGAGGGGGTGACGATATTGTGGTGGGAGAGAGAAAATAATAGACAGAGGGGGCGACAATATTGTGGTGGAAGAGAGAGAGACAAACAGACAGACAGAGGGGTACCAATATTGTGGTGGGAGAGAGATAGACAAACAGACAGACAGGGGTTGACAATATTGTGGCTGCAAAGAGATAGACAAACAGGCAGACAGATGTGGTGACGATATTGTGGTGGGAGAGAGATAGACAAACAGACAGACAGAGAGGGTGACAATATTGTGGCTGCAAAGAGATAGACAAACAGGCAAACAGATGGGGTGACGATATTGTGGTGGGAGAGAGATAGACAAACAGATAGACAGGGGTTGACAATATTGTGGCTGCAAAGAGATAGACAAACAGGCAGACAGATGGGGTGACGATATTGTGGTGGGAGAGAGATAGGCAAACAGACAGACAGAGGGGGTGACAATATTGTGATGGGAGAGAGAGAGAGACAAACAGACAGACAGAGGGGGTGACAATATTGTGGTGGGAGAGAGAGACAGACAAACAGGCAGACAGAGGGGGTGACAATATTGTGGCTGCAATGAGATAGACAAACAGGCAGCCAGAGGGGGTGACAATATTGTGGTGGGAGAGAGAGAGAGACAAACAGGAAGACAGAGGGGGTGACAATATTGTGGTGGGAGAGAGAGAAAAATAGACAGACAGAGGGGGTGACGATATTGTGGTGAGAGAGAGAGATAGACAAACAGGCAGACAGAGGGGGTGACAATATTGTGGTGAGAGAGAGAGAGAGAGAGAGAGAGACAAACAGACAGACAGAGGGGGTGATAATATTGTGGTGGGAGAGAGAGAGAGACAAACAGACAGACAGAGGGGGTGACAATATTGTGGTGGGAGAGAGAGAAAAATAGACAGACGGAGGGGGTGATAATATTGTGGTGGGAGAGAGAGACGAGAGATCCTGAAGGATCTTGGCGCCCACCATTGTCCGATAATTGTAAGCTAATGACAAGAGGATCTTTTTGTCCATTGTTACTAAGAACAAACGATTGATTTGTAATTTTGTTTACAGAATTTCGAACCTGATCGAAAAAGGGACACTGGAAAACAAGACGGTATCATCTTTCTAAGTTTAAGGAGTTTCAAGATTTCTAGAAACTGTACTTATGTCGGTTGTTATAGTACAAGAGAAAAGTTAGTCTAAAAGTGAATGTCCGGAGGATCTTTCGTCTTCGTTTTGTAGTTTCTTTTTGCACGTGTCATCATTGGGTACTGGAAGCGAAGACAAATCTCCTCGACCCTTTGGCATGAACTACAGTTCAGACCAGCTGAAAGGTTAGTGTTGGCGCACCAACGGCGCGCAAACGAAGCGCGCCAACACAAAGGTATAGCGCGCCAATGCCCATGATTATCGGCTGGCCATTGTTCTAACTCTGTTGAATGTAGTCCGTCGACATGATTGAACACAGGCCGCGCGCTATCAGCACGGTCAGACAATGGCTGGAAGCGAGCTGCAGGAGTAAGAGCCCGCTAGTGAGGTCTTTGTTAGCGAGCGATCGTTCACGCGAGAGAGCTCAAGAAAATCAGTTGGGAGTCCACGTGGCGTTAATCGGCACGAAGCTAACTGTTTGCACAGAATGTCTGCCTGTAATTCATACCTATTAAATGGCATCAGGTATATGAATTTGTGGGTACGGCGCATCACGTTGGGCACACCGGTTCTCGTCAGATCACCGAAGTTAAGCAGCGTTGAGCTCGGTCAATACTTGGATGGGTGCCCGAGTGCTGTACTGGCTGGGCTGATCAGTGTCCAGAATAATAGGAACTGTGAGCACTCTCGTGTTCTGGCACATGTAGGCACCGTCGTGATATGACTGAAACAATGTTGAAAGCGACGTTAAATCCTACTCACTCACCCTATGAATTTGTGTTACCGACGAACACGTGGACCTCGATCAAGCGTATTTGCATTCCATCTAAAAATTTGTAAAAGGAAATAGATTTAAGATTTATTTTAATCATAAACACTGCTTGCAAAATGGATTGTAATTTGTGCTTCGTCGGACACCTGCTTTCAAAGTTGACCTAGACTTGCGCGTCTCACGGAATAGCGTTTCTGGTATTAAAGAATGGGTATTTGTTTATTGGAAGTTTCATCTTACGGCCGCTTCTCATACAGATGCGCAAGTTCAAGTCATTCGTTTTTATATATTCAAAAATTCTTGCAAATTGTGTTAATTTTGACCATTCAAGAGTAAATGACCGGGATTTTACTACCGGATTATGCAGTGTATAAATATTTAATCAGTGGGACAAGAACCGATGAAACGAATTATGTAATACCTGTACCTTTTTACTAGAAATCGGTTGATTGATTTGATTGAAGTCTGGTAATCCCTTTCTGAGGATTTGTCACCAACAAAACAGAACTCACTCCTCTGTGAAATAGATCAACCCTCATGAAATCTGGCGTCTACACACAACCCAGCTATCCAGACGAACTTTGGTACAAGTGTTGGATGCTGTCTGAACATGCTTAATATAGCCCCGCGCGACCAGTTTGACCCCACGTGGCTTTTCGCGGGAAAATGAGAACACGTGTTTGAAATCTTGCAACATATTACTGTGCAGAAGTTATATTTTACTGAACCGACAGTATGATTTGGCAGGAGGAAGACCGACTGATGGGAAAATCTTTCACTTTAAGTTATAATCCATATTACTATGAAAACCGTACAGTCGACGGCAGTTCAATACGATTTCACTTTCACTACATGTACGTATATCATCGCAGGTTATTCATGCACAAATACATGAATGTACACGTTTAAAGTCTGCGGCGTATTCGTTTTGATCAAATGATAGATGAAACGAAATAGTATGAGGACAATCCGTCTGGGATTAATCTGTTATTATTTTGTTGTTTTCTTTCTAGCCCTGCCGCTGTAATGTTAATACATCCCGCTATAGTATAATAAATACTGGTCCTAGGGGGCCACACCTGCAACAACACTGGTGAAAACCCAGACTCCTACTTGCCCGTTTTGTTTTTCTAGTATTCATTGTTTAGTATTTGCGGGTGCAAGTTTCGGGTTATTTTAGGTCGAAAATTCTTATTTCTGACCAGCGAAACCCTCACCAGGGAGCCTATACGCATTGACCGTTAGACCTACATTTCATGTGTGTTAATGTATACTTCCTGTCGAACAGTATAACGGATGTTATATTGTCAGCAAGAAAACAACACTGTACAGATTAATCATCTCGTTAAGTTTGGCGTAAACAAGTGGAGAATATAAACATAACAGTCCATTCTCTCTCTGACGGGGTAAAGCGATATCCCGCTTTCGTCCAACAAAATGCGCGTCTGCGTCTCGTTTGAAAAGAAATGGAATGGCATTAACTTATTGTTTAGGTAGAAATCTCTGTTATTGTTTCGTTTTTGTTATTTAGCTGGAACGATGGATGTGTGGGCCATAAATAATTCTTATTTCCTCATCGGAAGTTATATATTATTTCGTGTGCAAACTTTAACAGTCGGGCGGTAACGAATAAAGAGCATATACAATTGGAGTATTTGTCTTTCTCTGTAAGGGGCTATTTGATCTTTTGAGTTTCTGTGTATATTTCGGTTAGGCGGTTGTAACAAGACAAGCCAAAGAGACAACTAGTCTGACCGAGCACTGCATGTTGCCCTGATTATGATCTCGACTCGCCCGTGTGTCTGAATTTATACGAAGCTGTATTCATTTGAAATGTTACGTTCAACCGTTTTACTGGCCGTTCTGAAAGAGGAGGCGGCCTTCGCAATTTGCACACACCAACGTTTTATGAATTCTGATAATATATTTAGGCATACTTTAAGCTATCTTGGCGAAACTTTTTGTTAATGAAGATTATTCGTAGTCTCAACCGAATGTTCACAAGACGGCCGAGTTTCCTTGGAGCGCAAACAAAAAATGATAGATAAACATTTACAGCATTCTTATTGAAGAAGTCAAATCTTCTATATATTTTTTAATTACTTAGCCAGTAATTTAAACTGTAGAATAGATTGTGTTCTTGCCGTACACCGCCAGAGGGGAACTCTTTGAAAACAATTCAGTTTTAAGCGGTGACGGCTGTTAGCGCGCGATCCGGCAAGCGCGCCAACCGGGACCCTTTGTTTACCGCCGACATGCTCACAATGGTTCAGTGGTTTGACCGGACTATATTCTACCGGCGCGTGGCGGCAAGGGTCACATCATGGGGGATGTAATAAGTCTTGGTGATTAGGCCAGCACGTTGGCGCGCTATCGGTGCGTAAACGCTGTTCACTAATTGGAAGATTAATCTGGTCTGAACTGTATGAAACATACTTAATATTTTATAAATAGGAACGAATTCTGTTCCGTTTACTGGGCTAGTTTGAGATATCTCTTTTAAGATACCATGCTCGAAAACAGCAAGATGGTACAATACTTAATACTGAAGGGATCCGCGCAGTAATGTTGAAACTTCGAAAGTGTCTGAATCCTGATGAAACATGCAGAAGTCTACAGTTGTCGAGTTGTAACGTTGTGTCACAAGAGTGACGTCCCTTCATGTAGCCGACCCGTCGGCAGACGAAACAGTGGGGCAGTTCACTGGACTAAAGAAAACTGATTTAAAATTTGAAGAAATACATTTTAATTCCGAATTATTGGAACCTCTTGATATGGAAGGTGAAGGTATGGATATTCTCTATAGTCATTTTTTAGAATATATCCCAACGTTTGATCCGCCGACTCGTGTGATGCAACGTCACAACTCAGGAATGCCGTATTAATTTGGAGCGTAACTTGGATTTTCGAATCGGACCAAAAATGGTATTTTGCACAACTAGGCCCCATGTGGGACCTGTGTACAAAATTTCAGAAAGATCCATGAAGCAGTTCCTGAGAATTCACGATAACTATGTTTCAAGGGGAAATCCAAGATGGGCACCTGGTGGCCAAATTGGATTTCCGAATCGGACGAGGAAAGGGTATTTTGCACAACTAGACCCCAACGGGAACCTATGTACCAAATTTGAGAAAGATCCATGCAGTACTTTCTGAGAAATCATGATAACAAAGTTGCATGGGGAGATCCAAGATGGCCGCCTGGTGGCCATATTGGATTTTCGAATCGGAAAGAAAGAGGTATCTTGCACAACTAGATCACAAGGGGAACCTGTGTACCAAATTTGACAAAGATTCATGCAGTAGTTCCTGAGAAATCGCAATAACAAAGTTTCATGGAGAAATCCAACATGGCTGCTTTGTGGCCATATTGGATTTTCGAATCGGACCAAAAAAGGTATCTTGCACAACTAGACCCCAAAGGGAACCTGTGTACCAAATTTGAGAAAGATCCATGTAGTAGCCCTTACCAAAAAATCCTATAGGATTCCTATAAGAAAATGTCCTATACGATCCCATAGGATTTTGCCTATAGGACAGTCCTACACGATTGTCCTATAGGACAGTCCTATAGGATCTTATAGGACAGTCCTATAGGATCTTACGGGACAGTCCTATAGGATCTAATAGGACAGTCCTATAGGACACTCCTATAGGACAGTCCTATAGGACTGTCCTATAGGCAAAATCTTATGGAATCCTGTAGGACATTTTCCCACAGCAATCCCATAGGACTGTCCTATTGGACCCTATAGGACTGTCCTATGGAATCCTATAGGACTGTCCTGTAGCATCATTTATGAAGTTCAGCAATATTCCATAGCTATTTTCAGGGTACTCTTCTGAAAATGAGGTGAACCTTTAAATGTGGAGTTCAGTAAATAAAATGGATCAGGTCAACTCGCTTCTGGTCCCTGATATCACTGAAGTCATGGCACATACACAGCGTCCTGAAGTTTTTAAAGGAATAACCTCTTACAGCAACTACATGGAACAGCACTGATTGCTCTCTAAACAGTACTGATCAAATAATTACTGTGTACTGGACAGAAACTGATCAGTAATGTTCAGATAACACACAGGTACTATTACGTAACATGTAAGACATGTTACCCATGAAGACATTTAACAGAAGCCGATCCGTGCATATGGACATTTTATTGTATACAAAATAACGCAGGATACACATAAATATAGAGGGTATATATTAGAATGACATAATATCAGTGTGCCATGTTGTCACTGGGGAAATTGATGTGGGGAGCCTCTCTGTGCTTCTCCTTCCGTCTGTAGCACTTCTGTTCGCCATTCAGTTTGGCCTTCATATAATCCTGTATATCTTATCCTTGCCAGGAAACTTCTTTTGGTAGTACTTTAGCGAAAGGGGTAAAAGAAAATATTTAATTAGCACATCATTAAAAGACATTTAGAAGTAGGGCTGCAATGCAGAAAAGAAATGCATTAAACTTGCCAAAGGCTTGGAACCCCAATTTATATACTCAGTCAAATAGGCAGCTGCAAGTTTGTGGGTAACCAAGTTTAATACTTGGGCAATTTTACTCTGATTGGCTCCTTATTTAAGTATTACAGCATTTTATTATAGCGGGGTAATTTAATTTGAATACCTGGCTTATGGGACGCTAAGCGCTCAAAATGTTTTTGTCACAGTACATAAAACTGATAAAAGATCCGAGATATTTTCAAAGACAAGAACAATTACCTTGTATAGCAGTTATCTTGTCTTGATTCAATTGATTCAATGAGTGGTTTTACGTCTGCATCAGGTCTAGTATTTGACTCCACACCAGTCAGCGTGTGTGTAGCCATCTCAGCTCTTGTGAATAAAGCTGACATTAGATCCATGGCCATCTTTAGGGGATCACTCCGGATAATGTTCTGTACAACTCGTCTTGGCAGATATACATTACCAGACACCACCGCCTGAAAGATGATAAAATAACTGTTGTAATATTCTGCGTGAATATAAATAGCATCAACTTGTTTCAATAGGCTACCAAAATGATCAGTCAGCTTTAGAAGACCCTTCAAGTATTTAAACTCACTATAAAATTGTTCTTCGGGTATCACTGTTTTAAACATATTGCACTTATGTAAGGATATCCCAATTTACCTTTCTCTGTATATATCATTACATTCCTATGGATATGGAATAGGTCTTTGGATTATGGACGCGGATATTCTTTAATGGACGACGACTGAATTATGAATGACGGACTAGACGCTTGTATTGGGCTAAGAGTTTGTAATGGAGTATAGATAAAGCCTTTTATTATTATGAACGATAAAAAAACATATGACTTACAAGGTCAACATCTAATTCGGTGGTATGCTGTGAGATGGCGAAAACTGGAGATTGCTGTCCCAGGGTACCTGGTGTTTCGAACAACCAGCGGAGATGGAACTGGGTAGTCGGCATAGAGAGGACTCTGGTACAAGTGGAGCAGCATGTACCATCGGTGAGGGATGTCTCTCTGGGGTACCGGTAGTTGTCTCCTGAGCACAATTGCACTGACAGCTTTGCTTCACTTCCTGTACAAGTTGTGACAAGTCCAAAACCATTCTTGGAAGATCTAATGAGAGAACAAAAAACAATAGAAATGTATTCGCAAATGCACCATAACATATTGAGGATAGTTAAATTACAATACGGATCATGTGTACATTCTCATGCTATTTAAATGAGGTAATTATATTATAAAGGAGATAATTCATTACGCTGAGAATCATGCATGTGTAAAATGCGAAACCACTGATGGCGGACCTGAAGAAAAGCATTTGAGCAAATTTGTTTGGAAAATAGTTATTGCAGAATATATGTGTATAAGGACACCCTTCCATATATTTCCAAATACATATTCATGCATACGTCTTATTTGGCCATCTTGCATACAGAAAGAATGCTGAGCCAGACTTACCTTTCAGACTTTGCAAAGTTTCATGAAGATTGCCAATGTCTGCTCGTAGCTTCCTGTTTTCTTCCTCAATTCTTCGTAATGTCTGTCGCAGAGTGCCATCATCATCAGCAACACTCTCGATGTCTGAAATCTGGAAACAAAGGATTAAGTATTTGATCAGTTCATGGACTTTTGAATGACAAACTACACTGTAGTTAAATAAATGTAGATGCTGTATGAATATGGCCTGTGTTGGTCGACTGTTATAGGACTATTTCACTCACGAAAAATGCAAACACAAAAAATGAAAGCTACATGTAGGTGTGATGGAGAAAACTATAGTATGGTTACATTATGTGGTGCACTGTCAATAATGTAATTTATACTTACATTAGCATATGTTTCTGATGTTTCGGCAAACGAACCTCCTTCCTCATCACTGTCGTCTTCTATAACTGGCAGAGTCTTCTACAAAATACATGATATATCAATTAGTTAAGAATCATCTCTGTTTACAGCCCCATTCGCACAGTGTGACTTGTAGCAGCAACTTGTAGAATACAAGTAATTACTTCCAATAAATTAATCAATGAAGCATTGTATCAGTTGGATCATATATCATTACATGCATATAAGCTTACATACTCGTGCTAATATTTGCGAATGATAACAGACAAAATACTTTGATTTCTTGCCTTATGTTCAATATTTGTAAATATGTATCATGCAGAAAAAAATAATAAAAAAGCATTGCTTTTATGAGATTTTTCACATTTTCCACCTATTATGTGCTTTTCTTTACAATGTATGCATGTAAAATGTGTTTGGTTCCTCACACTCTGTCACATGTGAAGGACAAAAACAATTCTTAATGGATAGAATGGCTGTCCTATAGGACACATACATGTTCTATAGCATAGAATAATCCATCCTATAGGACAGATTTATCTATCCCTTAGGATCCTATAGGACAGAATTATCTGTCCTATAGGATCCTAAGGGACAGAAGTAACTGTCCTATCGGATCCTATAGGAAGCTCATCTGTCCCATTGGATCCTATAGGACAGATCATCTGTCCCATTGGATCCTATAGGACAGATCATCTGTCCCATTGGATCCTATAGGATTTTTTGGTAAGGGAGTTCCTGAGAAATAGCGATAAAAAGGTTTCACGGGGAAATCCAAGATGGCTGCCTGGTGGCCATATTGGATTTTCGAATCGGACCAGAAAAAGTATGTTGCATAACTAGACCCCAAGGGGAACCTGTGTACCGAATTTGAGGAAGATCCATGGAGTAGTTCCCAACAAAAAGCAATAACACGGTTTCATGGGGAAATCCAAAATGGCCGCATTGTGGCCATATTGGATTTTCGAATCGGACCAGAAAGGGTATCTGGCACAACTAGACCCCAAGGGGAACCTGTGTATCAAATTTGAGAAAGATCCATGCAATACTTTCTGAGAAATGACAATAAGGTTTCATGGGGAAATCCAAGATGCCCGCCTTGTGACCATACTGGATTTTCGAATCGAACCAGAAAAGGTATCATGCACAACTAGACCCCAAGGGGAACCTGTGTATCAAATTTGACAAAGATCCAGGAAATACTTTCTGAGAAATCACGATAACAAAGTTTCATGGGGAAATCTAAGATGGCCGCCTGGTGGCCATATTGGATTTTCGATTCGGACTAAAAAAGGTATCTTGCACAACTAGACCCCAAGGGGAACATGTGTACCAAATTTGAGAAAGATCCATGCAGTAGTTCCTGAGAAATCGCGAAAATAAGGTTTCATTGGGAAATCCAAGATGGCCGCCTTGTGGCCATATTGGATTTTCAAATCGGACCAGAAAAGGTATCTTGCACAACTAGACCCCAAGGGGAACCTGTGTACCAAATTTGAGAAAGATCCATGCAATACTTCCTGACAAATGACAATAACAAAGTTTCATGGGGGAAATCCAAGATGGACGCCTGGTGGCCATATTGGATATTCGAATCGGACCAGAAAAGGTATCTTGCACAACTAGACCCCAAGGGGAACATGTGTACCAAATTTGAGAAAGATCCATGCAGTACTTCCTGAGAAACCACGATAACAAAGGTTCATGGGGAAATCAAAGATGGCTGCCTGGTGGCCATATTGGATTTTCGAATCGGATCAGAAAAGGTATCTTGCACAACTAGACCCCAAGGGGAACCTGTGTACCAAATTTGAGAAAGATCCATGCAGTAGTTCCTGAGAATTCGCGATAACAAGGTTTCATGGAAAAATCCAAGATGGCCGCCTTGTGGCCATATTGGATTTTCGAATCGGACCAGGAAAGGTATCTTGCACAACTAGACCCCAAGAGGAACCTGTGTACCAAATTTGAGAATGATCCATGCAGCAGTTTCTGAGAAATCACGATAACAAGGTTTCATGGGAAAATCCAAGATGGCTGCCTGGTGGCCATATTGGATTTTCGAATCGGACCAGAAAAGGTATCTTGCACAACTAGACCCCAAGGGGAAGCTGTGTACCAAATTTGAGAAGATCCATGCAGTAGTTCCTGAGAAATCGCGACAACAAGGTTTCATGGGGAAATCCAAGATGGCCGCCTTGTGGCCATATTGGATTTTCGAATCGGGCCAGAAAAGGTATCTTGCACAACTAGACCCCAAGAGGAACCTGTGTACCAAATCTGAGAAAGATCCATGCAGCAGTTCCTGAGAAATCGCGATAACAAGGTTTCGTGGGGAAATCCAAGATGGCTGCCTGGTGGCCATATTGGATTTTCCAATCGGACCAGAAAAGATATCTTGCACAACTAGACCCCAAGGGGAACCTGTGTACCAAATTTGAGAAAGATCCATGCAGCAGTTCCTGCGAAATCGCGATAACAAGGTTTCATGGGGAAATCCAAGATGGCCGCCTTGTGGCCATATTGGATTTTCGAATCGGACCAGAAAAGGTATCTTGCACAACTAGACCCCAAGGGGAACCTGTGTACCAAATTTGAGAAAGATCCATGCAGTAGTTCCTGAGAAATCGCGATAACAAGAAATTGTTTACGGACGGATGACGGACGGACGGACGGACGACGGACGGACGACGGACCACGGACAAAAAGCGATTTGAACAGCCCACCATCTGGTGATAGTGGGCTAAAAAATAGACAGACAGAGGGGGTGACAATATTGTGGTTGGAGAGACAAAAAGACAGACGGAGGGGGTGACAATATTGTTGTGGGAGAGAGACAAACAGACAGACAGAGGGGGGTGACAATATTCTGGTGGGAGAGAGAGAGACAATCAGACAGACAGATGGGGTGACAATATTCTGGTGCGAGAGAAGGAGAGAGAGACAAATAGACAGACAGAACGGGTGACAATATTGTGGTGGGAGAGAGAGAGAGAGAGAGACAAACAGACAGACAGACAGACAGAGGGGGTGACAATGTTGTGGCGGAAGAGAGAGAGACAAATAGACAGACAGAAGGGGTGACAATATTGTGGTGGGAGAGAGAGAGAGAGACAAACAGGCAGACAGAGGGGGTGACAATATTGTGGTGGGAGAGAGAAAGAGACAAAGAAAAACAGACAGAGGGGTGACAGTATTGTGATGGGAGAGAGAGAGACAAACAGACAGACGGAGGTGACAATATTGTGATGGGAGAGAGAGAGACAAACACAGGAACCGGGTGACAATATTGTGGTGGGAGAGAGAGAGACAAAAAGACAGACAGAGGAGGTGACAATATTGTTGTGGGAGAGAGACAAACAGACAGACAGAGGGGGGGGGAGGGTGAAAATATTCTGGTGGGAGAGAGAGAGAGACAAACAGACAGACAGACAGACAGATGGGGTGACAATATTCTGGTGGGAGAGAGAGAGACAAACAGACAGACAGAGGGGGGTGACAATATTCTGGTGGGAGAGAGAGAGAGACAAACAGACAGACAGATGGGGTGACAATATTCTGGTGGGAGAGAGAGAGAGTGGGGCAGAGAGAGGGAGATCTAACGTCGCGTTCAGCAAAAAAGCAGCCATATAGCGACTATATTGTGACTGAAACCGTATATATATATATCTGACATTTTGATGTAGGCCTACATGGTGTACTTTACTGATACCGGAATGATATTATTTGAGCTAAACTGGGATATAGAATATACTGAAAATGTAAGGGGACCTGTACTGCTCCATAATAGATTATTATCTTTGTAAGTGTTTTATAGACTCTTAACCATCCAGGGAAACTTCCTGAATTTCAGACTACGATTTAATTTCAAGGATTCCCCCGAACTAGGAATTGGTTTTCCCTTCACGAATCAGGCCGAAGTATGGACTCGAATTACAGACTGTGGATATCAAGTTCAGGGACATTCCATGAGCTGTTCAGGAATTATTGCAAAAAAGTGACTTAAAATTGAAATTATAACTCATTATATTATATTATATTGTTGATTGTACTGGAACTAAAGGAAAAACTGTGGAATAATTACAAGCGAAATCCTGCTTCTTCCAAAACATAACCTTCATGGAAAGGTGGCATGGTCACTTGTAGTTATAAAAGAAACTTGAAATGTTTGGTGATTTAACATATATGACATACCATAATACTTTGAACACTTTTGGTCTTTCCGTCTCGATTTCTTCGATACTTTTCATGAAGCAAATTCACACAATTACGAAGATGAAGCCCCCTCCCCCCCCCCTCCCCCGCGATGAAGGCTCTCATCAGCCATAACTGTTGATAGGTTCCATGTTACGGATATTTTTGCTGATTAACGGGACATTCAAAGTTGCCCCGCGATTGGGGTTACTTTGAACAAGCACGTACTCTCTAAAGAAACTTGAGTCAAATTTCACTCAAATAATAGTGGAAATTCCTCCCACTCAAGCACTGGAGTGAAATATTTCACTCAAAGTTGAGTGATTTGCACTCTGGTTGAGTGAGTTAAACTTGAGTGAAATCAATCTCACTCAACTTGAGCGAGATGATTATCCACTCTTACTTTAGCGAAATTTACACTCATTCTTCACTTCATTCAAAGCAACCCCACAATTTGGGTTAAATTTGAGCACATAAATATGTTTTTAAGCCATTTACAAATTACACACCTAAAAGTTGGCTCAAATGGAATAGATATATTATCTCCCGTTACTGCAGAAATGTATGGGCATAATCAAAAATTTGCACCAAAAGTCTTTGCATGATCATATGTGTACAGTACCGATATATGAAGAGTAGGACTCGCTCAATGGAGAAAAGGTATCAAAATGTCCGAACTAAAGTTAAGTCCAGATATACAGGCTTGGTGGGTCTTCTTTGAGCGGGCGTTCAGATTAGAAAACTAGAGCCTATGGGCTTTAATGAGATGTGGTAGCTGTGTCATTGGGGGATAAGTTTGTAATGAAATAAACGCACAATTATATATTTAATTTCAAGTTAGGCACAGGTGGCACCAGGCACGAATGTATGTGACTAAAACGCAATCACAAGTTACATGTACATCCTGTGACAAGGTATATGAAGGGTTGTTCGCGCCATAAACGCATCCTTTAAACGTTTTAACTTCTTAAACGTTTAAAAATTGTAAAGCTTTAAAAAGTTTAAACGTTTAAACTTGAACCAACCAATCAGATGTTATGAACTGACATTTTCCTGTTAAAAAGCAAACGTTTCCATTTGTAAATTCGCGACTTCAGACGTTTCCTGTCAAAAGAAAAATTCGGTCTTTTAAAGATTTCCGGTTAAAATGATAATGTTTCTGGTTGTGATCGTCCAATCAGATTTTTTATTTGGGCCGCGTTTATTCTAACATCTTCACCAACACGTGCAAATCTCCACTGGCAAACGTTTCCGGTATGTAGTGTATTTTAACCAATGAAAACTGTTCTTACAAATGAGGTTTTGGAGAATATCTTTGGCACCGGGACAATTTGCACAGGACATGATGCACGGTGGGCATGAGGAATACAATATGTGCGAATATTTGTAAGGGTTATTTTGATTGGTTCAAACAGACCACATAGCGGAAATGTTTTGCCAGTGCACACGTGTTGATGTTGAGGTTTGAACATATACGGCAGCAATAAAAAAATCTGACTGGACGATCACAACCTGTAACGATTTCCCTTAAACCGGAAGCGTTTAAAAGTCTCGAATATTACTACTGGAAACGTCTGCCTTTTGACAGGAAACATCTAAAGTATTGGACGTTACAACAGCAAACGTTTGCTTTTGGACAGGAAGGGTCTTCCAAATGTCAATTCATGACATCTGATTGGTTGGTGCAAGTTAAACGTTTAAATTTATTAAACGTTTGGATTTATGGCGCGAACGGCCCTTCTTAAAAGGTACCGACTTAATGAAGTTTAACATACCAAAGAAAGGCAGTCCTAGGATAAAAGTAACTCCGAAAATGGAAGCAGAAATATAGAATATTATATCACAATGACTTCCATTCTCGGAGTTACTTTTATCGTAGTTTATGTGAAATTGATCTGTGGAAATAATGAAAGGTACCGATAGTCCTATAATGAGGGAAGTTGTGTTACCCAATTAATTTCCGTCCAATTAGACACTACACAGGTGCTCATCCAACCTTGACTCGCCCAAAATAGCTGAATTAAGCTCTTTATCTTGATACATAATTCCTCCAATATGTCAGTTCGGGATTCTAGATGAACACCATGTTAATTTAATCAGAATAAAGAAAGCAATATGATACCTTCTTTAACATGGTATTGTTGGTGCAAACTGACCTGTTGAGAATTCGATAGAAAAAGGGGCCAGTGGAATGAAGTCTAGGCCTGAATACCCACAGGGGATTAAGGTCAGTTGGTACAGAACATACATGTACCTAAGGGTAAATAAGAGAGATTATACCTAGGGGTAAATAGAGATTGATTTAGTGTTATGAGTGAGAAGGGCTGGACATCAAGGTTGACGATGGTTATGTCACAAGTTAAGACAAGACATGTATTACACTTTCTGGATATCCCACAGGTTGACTGGTGGAGTACAAGATAGGAAAAGATTATAAGATATGTTACAGCTTGCTCTTGTGAGAAAAGCAAACAGTGGCCTACAAAGGTGATAATGAGACAATGGTGGCCAGGTTGGCTGCTATTGTAGAGCATCTCTCACATATACATCTAACCAGCTAAACTGTATAATTTCTCAGCAGAGTCCAAGCTTTGGTAAAGTGACTATACAAGTCTGCCATACTTCAGAGCGTATTAATCTCATATTTTGTGGAAAAACAATGAAAAGAGTAATATTTAATGCAGATAAGGGATCAAATATATGCCTATTAGACTATTAGTTACTAAATATAGACATACAAAAGCCTTTCAACCACTAAGGATCCCAAAAAACTCATCTATGTGGAACTACTTTTATGCAGCGTAAGGCTATCCCGTGAGTCGGTTTGCACTTTTGTCCATTTCCCTACACCATTCTAAAGAGCCTCTGGCTAACGCCAGATCTCAAAAACCCATAATTTTCTCGAATATATATGAAAATAGTAATTCCCTACTTTACATTGGATGTGAATCGTGAGAGTGCAAATAAAAGTTCGCTGGACATAAAATTTGACTTTTTACTATCCACTACTTTGGATATTAGTACTGGGCTGTTTTAAATAACCTTGAGTGTGACATGGAATCACCCCCTTCCCCCCATCCTGTTTAAACACGAATTTGAACTTGAACATCATCAGTAATATCCTATACATATATACTCTCTGAATATAACGTTAAAATATCAAAATTATTACTTTATTAATATTGATATATATATTTTTAATTACGTTCAAAGTAGCCCCGCTGTTCAGTCAGCCTGCATTGATTACTGGATGTAGATTCACCATTCTCAATATACTCTCTATAAAATAACCGTTATATTAAATACACCACGAGTCACACACATTCACATGCATAACCCATATCGGGAATGCATCCACCTACACTTTTCGTCAAAGTATAGATACGGTATTATTCCTACGAAGTAGGCTACAGATCGCAAATTGTCCGGTAATGAGTCAGTGAGTCAGTCAGTCCATCCGAATCCTTTCGTCGGCAAAATAAGGAGAACCATTGACATTAGAACCTGTATTTTTGGCATGAATGTGCATTAGGGCATTGTTACCAGCAAGTTCTGAGCAGACCGAATTCTGATGAAAATTTGATTTATAATTATTTTTATTATTATTTATTGATAGCTCAGCGAGTGCACTGTCATGCCCATTGAGAACCCTTGGCTGTATGTTTCACTGTATACATTGTATATAACACAGTACAAAACGTGATGGGATAATGAAATAGGAAATGCTAATTTTCCATCATTTGTTAGTGCATTTATCTACACTGCTATTACCAACTTGCCATTCTTAATACACACAAGTAAGTATATTGTTATATGTAAACTGTGGCCTTTAACGTGTATCCTATTTCACATCCAAACATTTCATCACAGACCAAATCAGACTTCAAATTTAGGCCAAATTGCCACTGATGGTGAAATATCCTACATCAACCAATTAAGTCAGCCTGGTGCAATAATCCAGCAGAACAAAGAAAGATGTGGTATCATCCTTCAGATTGGCCTGTGAGCAACAATGATCAAGTTTACTGAGGGTGAAACAAAGCCATCCTGCAAGCCACCCAAGGAATTTATCAGCTTGTGTTGGGACATTTTGTTGGTATCATGCAAGTTGTTTGATAGTTTACTCATTCAAATCTCCATACCATATTTTCTGTTATTCAACAGGCAAATTTCTTTACTGGTTTTAATTGTTTAAGTTTTACTGGGTTTCAACTGCTACAGATAGTAACATAGTACTGATACTGTATAGATGGGTAGTGTGAATTTAATTATTCCATGTTGAGTACAATTTGTTCACATGAATGGTGGAATGTCTGGACTCTCAAATGAAAGTGTGTTATACATGTACATATCTCAAGCATGTCAGAGGAACAAACATGGTTGCAATAAGATATAATCAAAGAAATTTTGTGACAATTATTGAATCTAAGTAGGCCCCTACCTAACAAAATTAGCTTAATAAAAAAGGCCTTCCTCGCGTAAATTGTTTTCTTTTGAGAGAGAATGGTATTTTTTTAGTTAAGAATTTTCTGTATAAAGACAGGTTGTTCAAGAAGGCTTTGTTTTTGCCGCTGTTGTGCTTCAAGTTTTTAACAAATTTTCCATTTAATATTATGCTCTAGCCATGTGTTACAGCCGACATGGTATCTGCAGAAGTCATTCTTACTATCAGTTCAGCATAGGACGCATTCATCAAAATTATAGCATAGTGACTGTACAAGGGGGATCTTCCAGCGGAGTCGGGTGGGGTCGGCGCAGAAATTAGCCAGCGCTAAATGGATATTATCTCGTTTTGGTCAATTTACACCGACTGTATTTGTTGGTCCTATCCATACAGAAATTTGTCTTTCTTTTAGAGTGGTCTAGATATCTTCCTAATACACTTATCTATCCTCCTGACCCATTTTAGGTGTTTAAAGAGGAACCACCATGCCCTCCGAGCCACCGCTAAATGGATATCATCTCGACATGGTGAATTTACAGCGACTGTAAGCGAAAGTTAATAGTACCCACTGTCAATTAGAGACTGCTATATAAATTCTCTCACGCTAGCATATAGGGTCCCCAAGTTATCTCTCGAGTACACACTTAAATCATATCAACCCTTACTTCGTAGGTCCTGTGACGTTAGTCACACTACCATGTTCCTACGAAGTAGGCTACAGATCGCAAATTGTCCGGTAATGAGTCAGTGAGTCAGTCAGTCAGTCCATACGAATCCTTTCGTCGGCAAAATAAGGAGAACCATTGACATTAGAACCTTTATTTTTGGCATGAACGTGCATTAGGGCATTGTTACCAGCAAGTTCTGATCTGAAATAATTCTGATTAAAATTAGATTTATAATTAACACTTCAGTATATTGTTATAGATATATGTAAACTGTAGCCTTTAACGTGTATCCTATTTCACATCCAAACATTTCATCATTGACCACATCAGGCTTCAAATTCAGGTCAAATTACCCACTGATGGTGAAGTATCCTACATCAACCAATTAAGTCAGTCTGGTGCAATAACCCAGCAGAAGAAAGAAAGATGTGGTATCATCCTTCAGATTAGTCTGTGTGAGCAACAATGATAAAAGTTTACTGAGGGTGAAACAAAGCCATGACGGCTGTTTAAAGGGTCTTAATTTATTTTCTTTGGGTAGAATTTAACTAGATAAAGTAACTTTGATCATCATGCCAAGAAAACTGTGGTCCGTTTTGCTCCAGCGTTTTATCGCGTTTAATGAGTATCAGTTTCCACCACCCAGTCCTGTCCGGCTAAAAATACCCTGTCATTGATCCACACTCCACTGTATGCCACATGGCCCTATTACTGAGTTTAATCTTAACGTGCATCTGGGACAATTCCACAATTGCCCGACAGCATAGGCCTACTGCATATACCCTCAAACAATCAGCGCTGTTTGCATAACTTAAATTGTTAAACCATATGATTGAAATAATATAGCAGAAAACATTGATGTGAGTTATGATATGTACACTATGACCAAAGACATGTTCATAATGTGCTAATCGGATAGTTAGGACAATCATTACTTTGCATCAGAGAGAGTGTGACTTGGATTCAAGGGTTAAGACTTTGGAGGGAAATACAATTCTGACAGCAGAAATATGACCCCGCCATTTGCTGATTAGAGCGATAAAACAGGATAGGCTAAATGGACCCTTTTCAATGCAGTATTTCTTGGCATGGATGTGGAAATATGAGGACATACTTTGGGGTTTTTTTTGTACCTCTTGAATATTGACTATATATCACACTTGGATATAATTTGAACAAAAAATTACATGTGTAAACAAAATATGTCTAAATTTCTCTTGTCATTTCAAATTTTGATCCATTTTGATTCCTTGATTAGGGGATACAGAATCACTGCCACGGAGTGTGCTGGTGTGTCACAGCAATGCAATTCCGATTCACACAACGAAGCTGAGGTGGTTTAAGGTTTATCAATGAAGAAAATCACCGATCAACCGCCATAGAATATAATGTGAAACAAGAAAACCGGAATAGTACATTCATCAGATTGCCGATACCCAAAATGTGTTGTCTCATATATCTAGATAACAACGTGATGTAGAGACGCTATTTATTCGTCTTTGTACCGGTTATGCTCAGGAGAATGACATAGCATCATTATTATCTTGTGCGTAGAAGCTGTTGGTCTTGAGTTGAATTACCGTAAACTACATAAATGCTACCTTTCTACCATAGTACTATATATAAAAATTTGGTGTATTGTTGGGAAAATAATGTGATTCAAAAAGTTGTTTTGATCCTGGACAAGGGCACTGAAAACCATTAAAG
Organism: Hanleya hanleyi; assembly: GCA_036873755.1. Classification (NCBI taxonomy): domain Eukaryota; kingdom Metazoa; phylum Mollusca; class Polyplacophora; order Lepidopleurida; family Hanleyidae; genus Hanleya; species Hanleya hanleyi. The sequence continues at coordinate 31,539 of JAVTVY010028468.1, forward strand.
AGATGTAAATGTATTTTCACACGTAAAGCTTGAAATCTACTGAACCTATATTATTCAATCTGTTTCCTTTAATTAAAAAATTGTAAAATTTAATCGGCGATCGTTATTTATTTTTGGAATGAAGGCGCATTTATCACACTGGGATATAATTTAAACAAAAACATTACATGTGTAATTATGTCTAGATTTTTCTTGTCATTTCAAATTTTGATTCCTTGATTAAGGGATACAGAATCACTGCCACAGAGTGTGTTGGTGTGTCACAGATTCACATCAGCACAGTAACTGGTAAACTATTCATTCAATCCCATCACTTTTAATCTTCAACAAAATATTCAATACTGTTTTAATCGAAAATTTCTGGTGATTTTTGATGAAAATCTCTGGTGATTCTGACTTGGGCTGCATGTGCCCATCTTAATATAGGAAGGATTTCAACTTGGGGCGGGGAGGGGGGGGGGGGATTGCCAAGAGCTCAGTGCCTGTCCTAATGCCTACCTTACTTCGTAGGTCCTGTGACGCATAGTCACACTGCCATGTGTAAACAACTTGATCTCCTTATACTCATGACGATAAAGCGTGCATGGTCTTACACCATGAGATTTTAATAAAATTAGCAGCGACTGTGTCAATTATTTGAAGGGATTAGTGAACAAATTTTGCAATCAGTTGATGATCCTTGCCAAATATAACAACAATGGGGGAAGTTAGCCAAAATATCTATTCCTACGAAGTAGGCTACAGATCGCAAATTGTCCGGTAATGAGTCAGTCCATCCGAATCCTTTCGTCGGCAAAATAAGGAGAACCGTTGACATTAGAACCTTGATTTTTGGCATGAACGTGCATTAGGGCATTGTTAACAGCAAGTTCTGAGCTGAAATAATTCTGATTAAAATTAGATTTATAATTAACACTTCAGTATATTGTTATAGATATATGTGAACTGTAGCCTTTAACGTGTATCCTATTTCACATCCAAACATTTCATCATTGACCACATCAGGCTTCAAATTCAGGTCAAATTACCCACTGATGGTGAAATATATCCTACATCAATCAATTAAGTCATCCTGGTGCAATAACCCAGCAGAAGAAAGAAAGATGTGGTATCATCCTTCAGATTAGTCTGTGTGAGCAACAATGATAAAAGTTTACTGAGGGTGAAACAAAGCCATGACGGCTGTTTAAAGGGTCTTATTTTATTTTCTTTGGGTAGAATTTAACTAGATAAAGTAACTTTGATCATCATACCAAGAAAACTGTGGTCCGTTTTGCTCCAGCGTTTTATCGCATTTAATGAGTATCAGTTACCACCACCGAGTCCTGTCCGGCTAAAAATACCCTGTCATTGATCCACATTCCACTGTATGCCACATGGCCCTATTACTGAGGTTAATCTTAACGTGCATCTGGGACAATTCCACAATTGCCCGACAGCATAGGCCTACTGCATATACCCTCAAACAATCAGCGATGTTTGCATAACTTAAATTGTTAAACCATATGATTGAAATAATATAGCAGAAAACATTGATGTACACTATGACCAAAGACATGTTCATAATGTGCTAATCGGATAGTTAGGACAATCATTACTTTGCATCAGAGAGTGTTTGACTTGGATTCAAGGGTTAAGACTTTGGAGGGAAATACAATTTTGACAGCAGAAATATGACCCCGCTATTTGCTGATCAGAGCGATAAAACAGGGTAGGCTAAATGGATCCTTTTCAATGCAGTATTTCTTGGCATGGATGTGAAAATATGAGGACATACTTTGTTTTTTTTGTGTACCTCTTGAATATTGACTATATATCACACTTGGATATAATTTGAACAAAAAATTACATGTGTAAACAAAATATGTCTAAATTTTTCTTGTCATTTCAAATTTTGATCCATTTTGATTCCTTGATTAGGGGATACAGAATCACAGCACAGCAATGCAATTCCGATTGACCCAACGAAGCTGAGGTGGTTTAACGTTTATCAATGAAGAAAATCACCGATCAACCGCCATAGAATATAATGTGAAACAAGAAAACCGGAATAGTACATTCATCAGATTGCCGATACCCAAAATGTGTTGTCTCATATATGTAGATAACAACGTGATGTAGAGACGCTATTTATTCGTCTTTGTACCGGTTATGCTCAGGAGAATGACATAGAATCATTATTATCTTGTGCATAGAAGGTGTTGGTCTTGAGTTGAATTACCGTAAACTACATAAATGCTACCTTTCTACCATAGTACTATATATAAAAATTTGGTGTATTGTTGGGAAAATAATGTGATTCAAAAAGTTGTTTTGATCCTGGACAAGGGCACTGAAAACCATTAAAGAGATGTAAATGTATTTTCACACGTAAAGCTTGAAATCTACTGAACCTATATTATTCAATCTGTTTCCTTTAATTAAAAAATTGTAAAATTAAATCGGCGATCGTTATTTATATTTGGAATGAAGGCGCATTAGGAGACTGTTACCAACAAGTTCTGAGCTGACCTACTTTTGATGAAAATTTCTGGTGATTTTTGATGAAAATCACTGGCGATTCTGACTTGGGCGGTGCCCATCTTAATATAGGCAGGATTTCAACTGGGGGTGGGGATTTCCAAGAGTTCGGTTCGCGTTCGAGTCCTAACGCCTACTGTACTTCGTAGGTCCCGTGACGCTAGTCACACTGCTCATGTTTGAAGAAGTGAACACATTTCATGTTTAATTTCTAAACGCCTGGTTTACATTGTACTATTTTTCAGCAAGCGACATATTATCCATCTAACCATGTGAAGAGCGGTATTACACCCGAAAACTCTTCATTTTTTTCATGGAACAGTAAAGATACAGGCAACAGATATTCCTACGAAGTCGGCTACAGATTGCAAATTGTCCGGTAATGAGTGAGTGAGTGAGTCAGCGAGGCAGTCCATCCGAATCCTTTCGTCGGCAAAATAAGGAGAAGCGTTGACATTAGAACCTTGATTTTTGGCATGAAGGTGCATTAGGGGACTGTTACCAACAAGTTCTGAGCTGACGTACTTTTGATGAAAACTTCCGGTGATTTTTGATGAAAATCACTGGTGATTCTGACTTGGGCAGTGCCCATCTTAATATAGGCAGGATTTCAACTGGGGGTGGGGATTTCCAAGAGTTCAGTTCGCGTCGGAGTCCTAATGCCTATCCTACTTCGTAGGTCCTGTGACGTTAGTCACACTGCTCATGTTCCTACGAAGTAGGCTACAGATCGCAAATTGTCCGGTAATGAGTGAGTCAGTCAGTCCATCCGAATCCTTTCGTCGGCAAAATAAGGAGAACCGTTGACATTAGAACCTTGATTTTTGGCATGAACGTGCATTAGGGCATTGTTACCAGCAAGTTCTGAGCTGATCGAATTCTGATGAATAATTATTTTTTTATTATTTATTGATGACTCGAGTGCACTGTCATGCCCATCGGGAACCCTTGGCTGTATGCTTCACTGTGACTTTTAAGCGCCTGGGACTAACTTCGGCCGCCCAGCACTAAAGCAAAAAAAAAAATGATGCGCCCAGCACTCGAAAATATCAGTAACTTTAATGGTACTTGCCAAAATATGTCGGCATTATACGTTTCCAGGTAGCTCCGCCATGTTTTCCCTAATAGTCCACGCCACGCTTCTCGAACATCTGCCGTAAATTGTTCGAAATATTCGGGAACCCTCGTGATCATGCTGGTCGCTGTTAGCCGGTGGTATTGCGGAAGGCTACCGAAATCCCAGAATCTCGCGTCAGGCGAGCTGTATATGCCACGATGCATGAAGGAAGCAAATCATTTGATCGAAGAATGGAGGTTGTTATTTCGTCTGCTGCGAAGTTTTACCGAGCCACGAATATCACTTGACATGTATTTTATAAATCATTGTCATGAAGCGCCAAGCAACTTTGAAAAACTTCTTCTCACAGAAGCGTCAGAGGTCCAATGAAGGTAAATCTTTTGTTGGCTTTCGGTGGTCGTTGTTGTTGTTCTAAAACGTCAGCTTCCAAAAAATATATCTATATTAAAAAGCACACATGCATGTGTGCGCTCGCTCGTACGTCGTAATCAATCTATTAGATCTACATGTACTATGAGATATCTATAATATGGCTAGCTTAACAGTACACTTGAATCTAGTATTAAACTGGAGATTCCTGAGTAATCTATTTTTAGCCTAACTGACCATACATTGTAATGTTGACACACATTCCGATGGTATCCGTTTTCACTCATTTGCTGGTCTTGGAATTCCGTTGAGATTGAAGGCATATTATACTGCACGTTTTATATATCCAGCCTGTACAACATTGCATAATTTCTTCAGTTCAGTCATTAGTTAAAATATTATGAAATAGGAAATGCTAATTTCTCATCATTTGTTACTGCATTTATCTACACTGCTATTACCAACTTGCCAGCCTCAATACACACAATTCAGTATATTGTTATAGATATATTTAAACTGTGGCCTTTAACGTGTATCCTATTTCACATCCAAACATTTCATCACAGACTACATCAGGCTTCAAATTCAGGTCAAATTGCCCACTGGTGATGAAATATCCTACATCAACCAATTAAGTCAGCCTGGTGCAATAACCCAGCAGAAGAAAGAAAGATGTGGTATCATCCTTCAGATTAGTCTGTGTGAGCAACAATGATAAAAGTTTACTGAGGGTGAAACAAAGCCATGACGGCATGTTTAAAGGGTCTTAGTTTATTTTCTTATATATATCACACTGGTATATAATTTAAACAAAAAATTACATGTGTAAACAAAATATGTCTAAATTTTTGTTGCCATTTCAAATCTTGATCCATTTTGATTCCTTGATTAGGGGATACAGAATCACTGCCACGGAGTGTGTTGGTGTGTCACAGCAATGCAATTCCGATTCACATAACGAAGCTGAGGTGGTTTAATGTTTATCAATGAAGAAAATCACCGATCAACCGTCATAGAATATAATGTGAAACAAGAAAACCGGAATAGTACACTCATCAGATTGCCGATACCCAAAATGTGTTGTCTCATATATCTAGATAACAACGTGATGTAGAGACGCTATTTATTTGTCTTTGTACCAGTTATGCTCAGGAGAATGACATAGAATCATTATTATCTTGTGCAGAGAAGGTGTTGGTCTTGAGTTGAATTACCGTAAACTACATAAATGTTACCTTTCTACTATAGTACTATATATAAAAATTTGTTGTATTGTTGAGAAAATAATGCGATTCAAATAGTTGTTTTGATCCTGGACAAGGGTACTGAAAACCATTAAAGAGATGTAAATGTATTTTCACACGTAAATCGGCGATCGTTATTTATTTTTGGAATGAAGGCGCATTAGGAGACTTGTTACCAACAAGTTCTGAGCTGACCTACTTTTGATGAAAATTTCTGGTGATTTTTGATGAAAATCACTGGCGATTCTGACTTGGGCGGTGCCCATCTTAATATAGACAGGATTTCAACTGGGGGTGGGGATTTCCAAGAGTTCAGTTCGCGTTCGAGTCCTAATGCCTACGCTACTTCGTAGGTCCTGTGACGTTAGTCACACTGCTGATGTAATAAACATGAAAACAATTAGTCTAAACCATTATAGAAATGTTTTAGTGATTCGGACCGAAATTACTTTTGTGGGAAGTTTCCGGATAAATTTTACCTTTATGTAACGGTTCAGGTACACTTGTCATTACAGATTCAAACATATTTCAACCTATGTTTAACCTCCCTTATAGGCTTATTTATTTATGCGAACAGTTTCACTTCTGTATGGTGTTTTAGTACCATGTGCACGATGTTGAAACAGTTGATAAAGAGAATGATAAAATGAGTTTGATCTTGGACCAACCAGACACCCATTATATGTTTGGCCCAGGGTAATACAGACACTTACCTTCACAGTCAGAGCTGGAATATGGTTCAGTACATCGATGAAGATTGTAGGCCTAAATATCGGTGGAAACTACAACCTGGCTGTAGGCCTATGCGGTATGCGCACACGCTACCTGTGGTATGTCTATATACAACCCAACCCCGGGGCACATGTGATATATTTCACCACGGTGAATTCGAAGCAACAGGATCTATCTTTTATTGTGTAGTTTTGATGGACGTCAGCTCAGGTTCAGTCTGTTCTTTCATGTTCTGGCTGAGCAAACTTCCACAATATGACATATACAAATTCATACACCTTTTTGTAGGCTATGGTCTTCACATAACTCATTCGTATACACGTACTTTCCGCAGTTTGATAAGGTATTATAAGTTAGTCGGCAGTTCGCAGTTTAGCGGTTCGCTATTCGAAGGGGACCAGTCGTTATTTTATCATCAAAACAATAATAGTCAATTTAACCCCTAGTTTGATAGACACTCATTACATACAGTACAGACGTTAACCCACTTCAGAATCTTTCCCAGCTCCTGGTCCAGGCGCGGCGGAAGCAATTTAACATTGGGGGTTGGCGGTGGGGAGTCAAATCGGTTGTGATACTGGGAACCGGAAGGGGTGTCCTCATTCCGCGAAGCGGGAGTTCCGGGGGGCTTCCCCGTGAAATTATGAAATGTAGGGGAGATTGGGGCACACTGGGACATTTTTCACCTTTTTGCAAAAATCTCTGTTATTATTGCCCTGTAGTGTAGCCTTGCATACTCTCGTTATAACTTATACTTATTATGACATAGTCACACAAAAAAATCTGAAATATCTGTTATACTTTTCTTCAAAATTCTGTTTTAAAAACGTAAAAAAAATGTGTCCCAGTTTGCCCCACTATTGGGTACTCTGGGACACCCACTGGGGTGCGATGGGACAATAATCAAAATACATTTTATAAGAAGTATATACAAATATGTTTCATAGGAGTTTAGAAGATTCAACAGCGGTGGTTAAGTTAGTTGCTATTTTAGGCATATTTTACGTAAAATATTTCCCAAGAGCCAAATTTGAGGAAAAAAATATTTTGTGTGATTCTCATCCCAACGAAAGCATTTGACTTTGAAAGTTTTAGTAAAACTCATCTAATGTGATAGGATTGGCAAATATTACCATCTAGGAAACAAAATAATGCACTTTGATGGCATTTTAGGATGAAAGGAAATTTCACCATTTGATTATTATTGTCCCAGTGTGCCCCGGCAAAAGTGTCCCACTCTGCCCCACGTGCATGATATATTCCTTTTGATGACAAAAAACTAATACATACCGCTGAGATAATAAATCGATATAATTAAAGTGTACCAATGCCCATCCTCTCTCAGTAGTCATAAAACAGCAATGAAGTACTGCTGAAAACTTCTCATAACGAACCATCATCCTCAGTCCTAAAAATTTACTTGGACTGCTCAAAAACAGTTTTTGTGTCCTTAATTTTTTACCAATGATAGGTTTTACTTGTAATCAATATAGAAGTTGTATGGGGGTGATAGCTTTCTGCTGATAGTAATGTTATGTGCCTCTTGTTCTTAACAAAAGAGCTAGACGGCTTGTCCCACTGTGCCCCATGTCCCACTGTACCCCAATCTCCCCTACTCTTCATTTTACGCACTTTGGTGCATTTTCAGAGAAAATTTTCACAATTTCCGCCTTATAACCCTTTAGTAGCAAGGAAATCGCACATCTGGTATTATATGACTTTTGAGGCTGAAAATGAGTCGTAAATGAAGCGTCATGACGTCACAGTCCTTTACCTAGGATCCTGGGTTGCCATTAGGCCCGTACGCCGGGGGGGGGGGTGCGGCCGCACCTCCACCCTCCCCTCGCACAAAGTTGACTTTTGGTCCGCCCTATCTCTTTGCAAAGTGACTGTATATTATCTCTTTGTTTGCAAAGTGACAGTCCAGTTTCTCTGTATATTATCTCTTTTCAAAGTGACAGCCCCATTTCTCTATTACTATCTTCAGAAGCGTTAATAAACTTCTAATATCACATGAACATTGGTGCGCGATCGGTCCACTCGCCGTCACGTGGTATTTTGCGGAAAGTCATGTAGGCCCCTTCACCGCATAAATGTTACGTTATATTCACTCAGTGAACAAAGCTTTTCCTGTGACGTAATTTTGTTCGAAATGACGATATGTATAATTTTTTCTTTTTTTTTCTTTTTTTTCGTTTTTTTTTTCAGTTAAGCCCTGGACTAACCACTGGGCATTTATTTGCCATATAGCCACGAATTGATAAAACTTGGTTTTGCCCACGTGGCCGCGGACAAAACCGAAGAATGCACGACACCCATTTAAACATAAATGTAATTGACTTCAGTAAAATAAACTTTCGGCTACTGATGATAAATGCATGTTCAGGTCGATACGTTTTGTTACATTTGCGTTTTGATTTGCATGTACTTTCTTCTCTATTCTCCGCTAATCTGCATAGAATATATACATTTCGGACATTTATGATATAAAAGTATTGAAGAGCGTTAGTATTGTAATAAATTTGTTACATAATTGCCACAATATTAATGTCAACTATATCGATGTCGCTAACATTAATTTTACATTGTATATATGCTAATATATGTTTTGATACTTTCTGTTTCTTTGTATTTGAACGCACCTGTTAGGTATAAAAGATCAGTTGTATCAGTTATTGTATAATCCTGATGGAAAGCGTTACAATGGTAACTTTAAAATGATAACAGACCTGCTACTCAATTAATAAAATGATAACATATTTGTTACATAATTGTTACAATATTGCCAGTCGATGTCAACTAGTACAAGATAGGACTAACGTATATAGAACGAACACGAACAATATAATATTCGGCTATTATGTTATAGAAAATTAAGAGATTTCTTTCTCAAACTCATTTCGTATTCCCATAACAGCTTGATGTTATGATAATTTCCATATTTGTATTTACTAATGACCATTTTTGCTATCAGTATAATGTGATTAACCTCGTCAACCTGTAGAGTGCTAAGTGCATCATAATCAAGTTCTCTTATACCAAATAAAATTATAGTTGGATTGAGCTTAATTCTAATTTGAATACGTGCCGCTATAGTATTTTCCACCTCTAACCAGAGGTCCTTGACCTGTTTACAATGTACAAAGAAATGTTCAATAAAATCTATTTCATTACATACAGAACATTTGTTAGTCTCGTGTTTTCCCATTTTGTGCAATAAAATACCAGTCGGATATATATTGTGCAATATTTTCCACTGCAATACCCATAGCCTCACTTCCTTACAACATTTGAAAGGAAGTTTAAAGAGTACTTCATCGATATCAATATCATATTTTCTCTTCCAGAACTGACTACCACATGGTACAACTAATTTTGTTTTACATATTGTTATTGCTCTTCGAAACTGCTTGGCACTCCAACCCGTAGCATCTTCATCGCAAAAGTAAAGACCTTCTCTTTCAGGCAAAGCAGAAAGCACATAATTATTCTTCCAAACTTTTGGTATAGCTACTTTCAAAGCGTTGTATTCGAAAATTCTCATGGGAGATGGTCCCACTTTATTAACATCCTTCTTGTATTCGTTTCTTATAGAAAAATTGCATACCGGTAATATTGAAAAGGACATTCATAGAATGAACTATCACCTTTTCAATCTGAAGATTCTTTAGGAAGAGCTCATCTATAGAGAATCACCTTCTAAGGCAAACTGTTCGAGAACTCACACACATGTGTATGTATTGGGTGTTTGCATAAGGCTGGAAAGGGGAAGGGGGAGGGAACGGGGGGAAACAAAAAAAATAGATAGTAGCCGACTGACCAGCCAATTCACATTTACTCGATTTTTAGCTAAATTAAAAAAAAAAAAAAAAAAAATAGAACCGGGTTTTCTTTCTCAAATATAGCTTTTCATTGGCTACCGGCATATGAGACACTCGATTCCCCTTGATGGCTCCTTTATCGAACCGAAAATGTTAGTACGTTGAAATACATGTACAAATCGGTCACTGGAGTCCAGACAAAAGTTTTAATGGAGAAAGTTCAGATTGAGAATTGGTCGCCCGGAGATGGCGCTCCTTACAGTATGGTTTTCTTTTCATCAGATATATAAATAGTCCTGGTTGATGAAGCAAAAACGGTTCTACATTTGTATTTGTATCTGGAAGTGGAAGAAAATCACTCATGTAAGAACCCCTTCTTGTAAATTCGATGGAATAAATTAGAAGTCCATAACTCTCACGGTTGCAAATTCATATTCGCTTGAATATTTGTTGAGTTTTTGACAAAATTCAAGAAGGCGACCGAAACACGTAACCTAGAAACTTGATTTTTTGAGTATTCTTGGTCGTCATGTCACGTATCTAGTATGAGTGGCTTGTATTCTGGTACATGTATATGAGAAACAATAACGATATGCATGTATCTGTGCTCTTGAATTGGTGCGCACGGCAATGTGTGTGTGTGTGGGGGGGGTAGAGCAGATAACGGGAACAAGTTCGAAATCAATTACATTATATATAAATCGTGCGAAACAACCACGAGATTCAGTCGCAAGCCGATTCACTCACATATTCTGGCGCGCAATTTTAGTCGACAGGGTGGTTGTGTTAAATTAGAGTACAAGTCTTTGCCTTCACTGTGCAAGTCTCAGAACAGTACGCATAAACCGCGAAAGCAAATATTCACTCGTCTTAGGTACTTTTAGCGTCGACTGCGACCCCTGCTGAGGTTGCTTGGAAAATAGCTATATTCTTACGCGCACCGTCAGAACAACAGGCGCGCACACTTCCGTCGGAACGACACAGTTATTCCTATTGTTTGTTTAAAAATACCAGTATCGTCGAGCGTATGTCTACGCTAATTACTTTAATCTAACAGCTTTCTCGTAACATTTCAGCAATATATGCTGTTGAAATCTATGCCAGCTATGCCAATTATATATAAATGCTGTATCAAAGTATTAAATTTGAACGGTGTATTTCTGTGTGTGCGTTTGTGTGTGTGCTTGTATATATATATTCTGTGTGTGCGACGTGGTAGGTACGTGTGTGTTTGTGCGTTTGTGTGTATGCTTTTATATATATATAAATTTTATATTCATTCTGGAAGAGACCGGATTTAGAAAGTTATATACGGAAAATCGTTGTATGTCATGCCTCAAACCAACCTGCTCACTGGGCTAATACACAGGCGCAAGATGTATTTTATCCCAGCACTCAACCGCTCTCTAATGTGTGGAGGCGCGGGCGATTCTGTCTCATTCTAGCCCAGGACAGCCTCCTTACCATAATGCATATGTAAAACTCCAATTCCGTTATTTTGTTCTTCTTTTGGTTTCGAAATACATCTGTTTGAGTGCAATAGCTGTAATTTTATTTTACGATACTCTTATCAGATAACAAACTGACAATGTTAGTCTCTTGACCTGCATCGATATCCTATTCAAGTACGTCTGCTCTGCGTCATGCCGACGAAAACGGGAGAGAATCTTGTCAAGACCGGGCGTAAACCGTTGTACTTATAAACCGACGAAGGGACAGAATTACTCTACAGACCCTTTTAGAAGTTCTGAAAACCCACAATGATTCTTCTTTCACACTTTCAAGGAGACCAAGGCTTCGGTCGAAGAAAGGTTAAATAGCACATTCAAAGGTTAGATATACAAGCATTTCACGGCCAAAACTACAGGGTGATACATCAATGTGCTCCCGAAAATTGTAGACGGCTACAACCGAACATATGGCTGCAGAGGGCCCCGTCAAAGTCACCAAGCGTAACGAAGTCCCAGTGCAGGCTTGTGTCTTGATTCTCCTAGTCCGAGGTGTAAAACGTCCAAGTCTTAGGCGTTAATCCACCAATCAAAACCGAGTCTTTAGTACGATGTTTAATTGGATGGAGAAAACAGTGGACTAGAAACTAGATTTTGATTGGTGGACTAAAGCCTAGGACTTGAACGTTTCATACCTCGAAATAGAAGGATCAAGACCGCGGATTAAATAAATTTCATTTCCACAAATGAACTCATGGATTTGTTCCTGGGTCTAAATCGATTTATTCCGTGGTTTAGAATCATTTAAGCCGAGGAACTGAAACAATAATTTCACAGGTGGATATAGATCGGGGTCTAAATCGATTTAATCCTGGGCATTGAAACCGATTTCTGTCCTCTACCGCCAACCATACACGTCGACATAAATTCCAGCGTGGTGATCGAGTCAAGAGCAAGTTTAAAAAATCATACCTCTTCAACTGGAGCAACGAACACTTTGTTATCGCGCCGTCAACTCAAGGTGTATCAGCTGAAAGATCTCCAAGGGGAACCCATGGATGACACGTTTTACGGCGTGTTTTTACAGCCCGTGGAGAAATCCACTGCTCAGACTACTAGCGTGTGGAACGCATCCTGAAAAGCGAACGACGCAGAGGAAAGACGTATTACATCGTGAAATTGTAAGACTGATCAAGTTCGTTTAATTCATGGGTCCACGCCAACCAGATGAAACGGATATAAGGATTGTTCACTTCGATTTTTAGGCCAATGATCGTCACCTACTGTCCGTCTGATGATGTTGAAATGCAGCTGATGTTGAAATGCTTAAAGTAAAAGCGGTTCTCCGTGTAGGCCCCTTTGGAAGTGGTATTCTCCACACAAGGCAGTTACCCTATAACACATTATTTGTTACCACTCATTCCCTGTAAGCACAGATTATACACTTTGGTTTGAGACGGCCCATGAAGTAGACAGAGCTCAGGTTGGCTGTAATAGTAAGCGTCAGGCAGGCATTCAATATTCAGTCGTGGTCCGTACTAGAATATCCGCGTCGATAATCGAATATCTATTTCATATTACAGTTAGCATCAATTCCAAATAAATATAATGAAAACACAAGATTGTGTCCTATAAGAGAGAAGCGGTCAACAGTTTTCGAAGATGTCAAAAAGACATGATGATGATGTATACATAAACTCCTAATCAGACTATCATTCTTTATCAAAATAAATTTCCATGTCGCTCTCAAAGTATGTATTTCATTCACGCTTTGATTGTGACTGTTCATTTGAATACCATGGAGATGAAACATGCATGATATTCAAATTTTCCCTAGCCTCGGTAAAACCCAATTGGCAGTCATTCACCGGATGGGTGACGTAGCAATCAGAGTCAAGTGCGCACAAATCCCTCAAAGCGTTTCTGAAGAGCACGGTCATGCTGAGCGCTAGGATCAAGCTGAACTTGCGCTTCCAGTCGTCGTACTCCATGTGCAAGTGATCCACAAACGGAAAGATACTTTTACCTCCCGAGGTCCTGCTCTTGATGAGATCGGACAAAGCACGGAGAAATATTTTGGGCGTACGGTACTGGTCTCCGGAGAGAGCAAAGTAAAAGGTGTTGCCCTCGTACACGACTTCTTACCACACCGTATCTTCTTGTGTGTTGTGTCATATACAGTAGGCCTAATTCCCAACGCACAGGAAGATGTAAAATGCGGGACAGCTACGCCACGTAATAGGCTAAGGTGTTGTTGTATCTCAGCCGAGATATCACTGGACTGTGTGAGATAAAACATGTCCTGCCTCTGCTTATACGGTTTAATAGGGTTACCACCCTTTGGCGGCTTGTTGTGGCCGTCCTGACCGCCGCAGTAACTTAGCACGTTTAATGGATTTCGATCGGCATGGTGTTCGCGGTAGGGTATTTGAATAGGGTGACACGAGGGTGACCGTTGTGGTGTTCTGGTCGGTGACTCCGGCTCCCACTCTAACACAGATGCAGATGATTGCTGTTTATGCAGCTGGTTCCAGGCCCAGGGCTGGGGATTCCCCAAGAATTCCTGCGGCATTGTCGCGTATTGTCTTTCAGGCAAACACCTCCCAGTCTTGTGAGTTGAACAGCTTGCGTGGACGGAGCGTGTCATTCACGAAATCCGGCATATGGGTACCGGACATTATCTGGTTCTGAACACGAAGTTCATCTTCCACAATCCGCTCATGGTAGGATTGGCTTTCCGGGCCACGTTTTCTCGAACGAGGCGAGCACACTCCTCAACTCCTCGTCTTCAACCCATTGTGGGGCTGACGGTAATGGTGTTGTTAGTAGTTGTTTGAGTGGTGCTGAGGTCGACGAGTTGGGTGGTGGCGCCACGGTAGAGGGGAGCTTGCATTGGTCAATGAGCGTCACGTACCACTGGAGGGCCTGATTGTTACCTTGTACTTTCTCTAGTGTAACTCTGGCCGATGCAAAATCTGACGCATCAAGCGTGTTCTATATATTCACAGAGATGGAATTGGGTGCGGAGATTGCAGGGTTTGAAGCAGGCGTGGTTTGTCCAGGATCATTTTTTCGTATGCTCCATTTTCGACAGAAGAGTCCACCCAGTACGCAGCCTACCGCGTTGACACTCCATTTAAGGTTACTGTATCGGATCCCCGTTGCGTACGTGTACGTATCACAATTTTGCTTAATTACGGGGCAGTGCTTTTCTTATCCATACAAACAATACATTTTTTGAAAGCCCTTGATTCAACAAATTCAGATAAATAAATAACTTTCTCGAATTTATTATAAGAATCGATTTATTTAAAGATAAATGATGTCATTTAGAAAAGTATAGTCCTCAAAATCACGCGCTAATAACTCTCATTTGAATAATAACATTTGAATAAAAATAGGTTGCTTCAGGTTTTTTTGACTTAGGGCCTAGAAGTTATTCTATCGTCGTGCAAAGTTGAAAGATTGAAAAAATCAACAAAAACTCGACTCTTCTTCACTAAATCATAAATAATTCATGAACAGGGCCGAACTTATAAAATTTGAGGCAACCTTTTGAAGATCTACATGATTGAAATATTGTGTCCAAAGTTCATGTTTGTACATCGAATAACAAGAGAGAAATTAGAACGGGAAAACACACTTTTTGGAGAAAAACTAAACGGAGAAAACGGCCAAAAACCAATCAGCACTACTGCACCACGAATGGCTTGAGTTTTGAAAAGTCATGTTTTTTTTTACTACAATGCACTAATTTTCGTAATTTCTTATTCCCACAACTTATAGGTGCGCACAGACTAGTCTTGTGTTAAATGCCGTCATTTACATCTGACGACGATACAGCTCACCAATCTCCAATGTACGAGTTGTCACAGCGAAACAGCTCACCAATTACCAGTATACGAGTTGTCAGAGCATTTCCATCATAGCTCTCTAGATTTGTATCTAATACCGCTTATGCCGGTGCTAGGGGCCGTGTGGTCATATCATCCAAGTTGCCACATGAACAGGTACAATAAAAGCGTACCTGAGATACAACACATATCACGAATCGTTAGATTCTTGGTATGTGCTTTAGAATAGGTTAACCAGAAGACTATTCTGTGAAGTCATGTGACGCAGTCAGTATGTCGGCACCTCTTCCCACTTCCCTTATATGTGTTGCAATTTGGATTATGGATGCGGAAATTCTTTAATGAACGACGGCTGAATAATGAATGACGGACGCTTGTATATGTGAAGGAATGTGGCCAACGAGGGTCCATGGCAGGAGTTATATCATTTGGCGCGGTAATTCGCTCTCGTAAATCTGGTTCGGGTCCACGAGACTCTTATGAGGTGTTGGGGTTCTACTGCGTTGAGTCCGGGGTATGGTATGGAACGTGACAATCTGGATCGGTGTTACGGTAGGTACCGTGTTTGGCTGGGGCTGTGGTGTGGTAAGTACCTTGGCAGGCTGCCTCTGTACCCGGTGGAGGCAGAGCGCCGAGTGGGCGGTCGCTCTGGGTGCAATCGGGTCGGTGAGCAGTTTTAACTCAGATTCCTGTGGCGAGTCTTTATATTCATTATATTTGGTTGGCGAAGACCCACGAATTAAAAGAACACGGCCGACTTGCCAGATGGGCACGACCCAGGCATGCTTCGATAGAATATCGATGCAGATTAAGTGATACCGTTTGCCGTCGTTGTGGTTCAATTTTCCCGACGATGGCACGATTACGTGGAAAATGGCGCCGGGCAGCTCGATGCAACCTATTGGGTTTTAAACCAGGCTTGGATTTGAGATCAACGAATTCCCCGGAACATGGCAGAACGGCAGAGGGTATTCACTCCACTATGCGCCGTAGCTCCGGGTACTGTAATATAAGTTGCCCACACCCTCTTTCAGCGCTTCACGGAGAAGATTGTCGCGAGCCCCTGGGTCAAGCCTTTATTTATAACGTGAACTCTGTAGGTATAAGTTAATAGGGCTCTGTCAGTGCATTCACCACACGTAGTTTGGCCGATTCTTGACAAGCACGTCGTCCACATCCGGCACAGCCTGTTCGGAGGCGGACCATAGATCGAGATTCAGGGTAAAATGAATCATGGACCCATTCATTCCCGCCAATTGAACTAACAAGGGACCGCGGTGGACGGCGATATCGTGACTCAGATGGACGAGGTTGCCGTTCAGTTCACCACTTGGCACCCGATTGAATGTTTTCCGACCACTACGAGACAGTAGAATAAGAGCCGCTTTGGGTTGTGAAGGGTTACTGTCGCATACATCCCCAATGTTTTCAATGATCTCGACGTGCTTATCATACAAATGGAGGAACACTTCGGGTGTCACGCTTAGAATAGCGTGTACGAGATTCTCCTTCATCCTCAAGTAGGCTCAATGCCCTTAATGCCTACGAATGAACGGTTGGCCCGAGCGTTGCGAGATGCGTATCCCGCGATCCGCGCCTGTACATTGCACGTTGGCAGCATTTCTGATTGGCGGTAGAGTGAGTAGACAATCAAACCACCCACCACCGCTTAAAATGGGTATAGTCTTACCTTTATATCTATCCATCAGTCACGTGACCGGAAGTACTCTGGTACCGGAAGGGACCTCGTTTTGACCTCAAACGGAGGTGACCTCAAGGTCCAAGGTCAACTCATCGCATTTCCGTAACATTGTTTTACGGCCACCACCCTCTCAAATGAGAAGTTTGCAACGTACATACTACTGCCCACATCTCTTCAAAAAGTTCAACAGGTATCCCTGACGAACGCGCATGCGCACGATGACGTCAACGGCTATATTTAAATAAAGGCCCTGATACCACTCCAGTCGCACTCCACAGCGAGAGCCCAATCGATAGAATCCACACTCCACAAAAAATTGTTTGCGTTTGTTTCGTGTTATGGATGTAAACTCCGACTTAAACTCTGGATTTTTTTTGCGAGATTTACAGATTTTAACCGGGTCCGAATTGTTCATGTACCTACATTTTGTCATCACACGAACTGCGGTGGTGACGTCATGAGGGCCCATTCTGTTCTGACAGTTGATTGGTTAACGGAGCTAAAATCGATAAACAATGAGTGGCAAACGCATAATCTCATTGTATCGTTGGTTTTATGCAAATGTCGATATCCCCGATGTCGTTCCAGAATACTTTTTTAATATAGTTTTCCGCGTAAGGGTAAATATATGATCACTTGGCAGTGTGTTTTGAATGAATAACGGAGACTGTACTGGGTTCAACGGATTATATTTCAAACAGCAGGCAACTGAAGTACAGGTATACGCTATAAGTCCAGATGGAGATACTTCGTGTCACAGATTTTTTATGTTTTTTTTTTATAATGTACACTCAAACCAATATAACAATGCAAATATGACATTGAATTCTATACGACGTAAACGTGTATAGAGATTAAACAAAATATTAAACGCGAATACTTTATACACCCATAATATCTATAATAATACGATCAATTATTTCCTCTAGATTAATGGATCTGTCGTTGTTTGACTATGTACATGAAATATCGATTACATGGTTGGATGCTCCATCAATAGTTGTTTCAGCTAACGAACCTCAAATTATTGACGAAACATGTGACACCGAACCGAATGACGCAATATTGCACAACTCAATACAAAGACAATCACCCCAGAAACAGACCCCGCCCCTGAAACAACGCTCCTGTGATGTCCTCCTATCAAAACTAGCATAGAAACGTTTGACAATATTACGTACAATAGGATGAAGCCTGCCATTGTGTTCCCTGGTAGACATTCCAAGCAACGTTACAGGCACACATTTCTACAGATCACCCGCAGTTCTACTATTGTTTTTTCCATGTGCAGCTCTGAATGTAGGAGAATGGAACAAAGAGAAAGGAAACAATCACAAGATGAATTATACAAATGATTGCGACTAGTATTACGCTTTAGATGCTCTCTATAAACTGAATGACTTATACAGATAGATTGTATAAAGCCTTTTTTATTTTCTTATCGTATGTTAATTGTTTTGAAATGGAAAAATAATATTTTATGGAATAGAAATAAAGAATTGTGTTGATGAGATGGGAAGCGACCCGTAAATTATCATTTCCATCAATCAATCAATCAATCAATCAGTCAACAATGCCAAATCGCATAGGGTGACGTCATAATGTTACCGCGGACAAAGGTCACTGAGGCTGTATAAGATGATAAAAGGGGTGTGCAGTTTAACATTTAGTAATTTGGTTGACCATAGGATAAGAAAACATATCACTGACCTTATATATTTAAAAGGTCTTTAACGCGTAGGCCTACACGGTAATATAAATGTCACGATGTAATGGTAGGCATTGCGCATACTTAAGTCTGGTTTTCCCGCTACAAAAATTATGCGATAAAAATGTATGCCGAATCAAGCGTTCATTTTCAACAAACTTTAAAGTTGACGGCTAATTGAAATTGACTTTAATACTTGGTACTCATATGAACAGCCACAATCAAAGCGTGGCTGAGGTACATCATTTTTAGATGACGACTCTATAACGAATATTATGGATTAAGAATACTGATCAGCGATACGGATTTGATATTTTGGAACATCATGATGTCTTGCCGGTATCATTGAAAATTGTTGACCGCTTCTCTCTTGCAGGAAACAAGCCTATGTTTATGTATACTTTTGTCTTTTTGAATTTGGTGCTAATACTGTTATATGGAAATGGAATAGGTCTTTGGATTATGGACGCGGATATTCTCTAATGGACGACGGCTGGATTATGAATGACGGACTAGACGCTTGTAATTAATAGCGAATGTCGCAGGTCACAGTGAAGAATACAAGGATATCATCACTTAGCTCTCATCCACGCCATCTGTGTAGCGATACTTGAACGAATTTAGATTCCAGCCACTTGTGACTTCCTGTGCACTGAGCAGTGAATATATAGGCTTACTGATACTCCCAGATATGTGCCTAATTATTTGAGCGTGAGAAAATGAATGATTTCACAGTGTAGTATCCCAGATCTCTTCTGCAACCACTCCAGATAATGAACCAGAAAACAATGTAGGGAACGGATCACACAATCGTGTCATTAGATTGATGTGCATCTTGTAAATGTAACATTTCAACAAGGTGATCAATAGAGTTACTCTCCTTGGAGTTTTTTCGGGTGAAGTACACAAAATAATCAACTACGGTGAAATGTAGGACGTTTTTGCAGGACTCTCTATGCCGATATACACAGGATTCTTAGCATCAGAAATCACGCGGACACCTAAATATGATAAAAATCCCTCCGTGGTAAAATTTAAATCCCCAATGATCCCGGCGTACGTCTCTGCCTCTCTTTCGTACTGGTGCAAAATCGACTGCGCTTCTGCACGTGCCCTAGAAATAGAAAATTAGATGACTCATTTTTACAGTTCTTTTAATTTTGACGGATATAGCTGGAAATATAAATAAATAATTGATGCAAACTCCTAATATAGGATTGTCCCCCAATATGCCAAATTGTACGGACAGAAGGGGAGATAAAACTGTTTGGAGTGTCCTAGACTGTAGTACTCTCTGTTAAATCTGTTAACAGACAGTGATAGTGTACTGTTCCAGCTGTCTCCCCTTCAGTGATTGGTCATTCGACCCGCCATTTTAAACTAACACGAGCATTCTCATTGGATCATTATTTATAGGAGCCACCACAATCTTCATACATAACCACGTGTCTGTCTCAGTTGACCGATGACATAGCGCGGCCTCGTTTTCGATTTCAAAATCTGGCGTCTAACTGGGAAAATGTTGTTGTTGCTGCATCAGCCGATCATTGGTCCTCCGTAGAAGGGTCCAATACTATAGGCTAGGAGTGTCCCAACTTCCGTTACGTCATCAGAAAGTAGATCGCTCTTCAAATCAATTGAAGTAGGATCACTTCGGACAGAGGGAGTTATAGAAGGTTTAACTTTGACAATCAGAGATTGCCCTGAAATCGCAAGGCAAACTTCAGTCCGCTTGATTAGAATGGTGCCAGCTAACGTATACTGATATTTAATCTGAAAAAAATAATACCCTCACAGTAATAGGGTCCATCAATGCCCAATGGTGAGGAAATACTGGATTCTAGAAGGAAAAATTAATATTCATAAACTTTCAAATACATCCAATAGTCAAGCTGGTTAAAATAGTTTCATGTAATGTTTGTATGATTGTACAACAAAAATGCTAAAGTTTGAAAACTAGGGTCAGACCCGACATTATGTACTCAGCCGTCGTCCATGAATAATTTCCGTACATACGGCGATCGGGTTGGTCATTCTTGAAAATCAGGAATGGTCAAGTGCTGAATTTTTTTATTTCTCACATTGAGCAATAAAGCGAAAATTTAAAACTGAACGTCCATTTTTCAGTTGTTGATTCGTCGACCTACGAAGGCAAGACAGAAAAGTGATTGTAGAGCCTTCAAGTTTAGTTTTTTTATTCTTCTACTTGTGAAAATGAAAACTGAATAACAGTTACACGACATACTGAAACAGGGTAGCAATCACTTAGACAGTAGCCCGAAGTTTGTAATTCATGAGCCAACAGAACAGTTATTCAACGAGCGATCACTAAATCAATCATAACACCCACTTCTCCAGATTAGTATACCCATGTGTGGAATGAGTAATGAATGAAATTTTCATCAAATCCTTACATTTGCAGCCGTTTTCCAAGTATTCAATATTGGGAGTAGTAAAGAATCATTCGGGGAGGATAAACGGTTGCAATTGTGAGGATTTGAGGAAAATTCCATTCATAACTCATTCCACACACGGGTATACTAGTCTGGAGAAGTGGATGGAATGGTCTGGCTACCCTTCACAAATCTCTCTCCCCGACTCCCAGAATTCCGCGTCTATAGTGACTTACACATTTATTGATCAGTGGGACTTTGCATAGTTTTGGCCATTACGGCCATTTTGGCCATTACGACTTTAACGACCAGAAATCAATTAATAATAATAGCAATTATCCATTACATTTAAGGAAATCGAACAATGAATTAACTCAGTTAAACTGACTTGCCAATAACAATTTGCATGTAGGAAATGACATAGTCCTGCGGTCCACATTAGATCCACATATAGTCTATTTCAAAGGCCAAGTTGACGCCAATAGATAATTACATAAAATTCATATAAATGAGATCATGAACCGGGGGTGGGGTTTCAATCCCTAGAATACAACAATACAAAACTTGTCAGATGTCGGCGTCTATGACAAGTTTTGTGTGTAGTGATATTTATTGTTAAAATCTCTCGTATCTCCTCGAAAGGGCATTTGTATCTTTAGATGGGTAAATGGCCCAATGTAAGGTGCAATACAAAAATACCAAAATAAAATACTTCCACTACAAGAAATTGTACAATTGTATGAAGTACAATATTATATTGAATACTCAGAAAAATTTCAAGGCACTGAGTGTAATGATTCTCGAGTAACAAGGCCGTGAAGTAGTGCATTCGTGCAAAATAATTGATTCTGAGGTGAAAACATTTCTTATAATTTGGGGCCCTGTTATTCAAGAATGATGCGATTACGTGCCTTTAAACTTTTCTGAGTATACAATATAATATTGTTCTTCATGCCAACTGGACAATTTCTTGTATATGTATAATATTTTATTTTTTGGTACTTATACCGCACCTGTTCTGGGGCCATTTACCCGTCCAACCTGATTTAAAACTGGCAGATATCCCATGATGAACAGCTGTTTCCATAAACTGCAGTAGAAACTGCAAAGTTGTAATTGAGCTAAAAAATAACTCACTGATTTTCTATGACGATGGCATCCGACCAGGCGTTAGCTATGGTAATATTTGCTTTGAATTCCGCCTCTCTTTTGGCTGTTTGTGCTTCTGTCAACTGTCTGGGCCTTTCGTTGAGCGCCACCTATCGAAAGATGTAAACGGAGAATATGAGTCGATACGATGTTTATTGCAATTAAGTGTAACGTACACTGATCAAGGGGAGATTACTCCCAATATACAACAAAGAGCATGACATTGCCATTTACTTTGGAAACTATATACAAAGACATTGACAAACAAACTTCTACAAAGTGGTGTTGGCAAGACGAAAGATAAAAGTGTTACATACTAAAACACTATATTAAATAATCTATCCGTTTATCAGGCTAGCAGTTTTTTTCCTTTTTTCAAACATTTGGTGGACAAATTTTCCAACAATTAAGGAGGTATCCTCTGGGTATGATAGGATGAACACAGTTTTGTCGAGATCTGTCATTATTGAGAATGCAGGTATTAAAGTTGATAGCTGTTTGAAAACGATTGTTCTGATGGAGAGAAGTGCAAGGCATATGCATAAGAAATGCTCTTCATCTTCCACAGTGTCTAGGTCACAGCATTCACAGGTTCTGTTTTGTCGGTCAATTTTCTTAGTTCTACCTTTCTCAATGGCTAGGTTGTGGGAGCTGATTCTGAGCTGAGTGAGTACCTGTCTGAAATTCTGATTTTTTTAGCCAGTCTTAGCCTCAATTTGGTAACCCTTTCCTCATGTGGACGCGACAGGTGATTTATGACGGTGACGATGGTCGGGCAACATTGTTCTTATCACTGTTCACCCTTGATCAGATAGGCCACCAACGAGCTAATGCATTCAATCTCAGCGAACAATATGTTGGAGGTGGTCAAATTTCAGCCCGTGCCAATGCAGTATCCTTACTCGAGATACCACCCCACAAGCTGATCAGCTAAAGTCACTGCAGTGTTGAAAATATATGGTCCCTCCGACTATGTAAATTGTGGTCCAAGTGTATCCGACTAGGAAAAAGTTGGTCGGAAATTCTTGGTCGAAAAAAGCAACAAAGAAATATATGGTCGCGACCAAGAAAAAAATGCTCGCTCCGACCATGTAAACTGTGGTCGAAAGCTCCGACAAAGAAAAAGTTGTTACGTCACGACTGTACCAAGATTTGTTTTGGCGGATACGACCATGATAATACATTCAAACATATCCAAGATTATTACACCCAGAAAGGGTATAACTCTATAAAATAAGGGCCGAGACGATGAATTGTTTGTACGCATCTAGAATACAAGTAGATAAATAAGTTTACAAAATTTAGTAGATGTGTCGAACATGGATCTGCAGATATAACTTGTATACACTCAACTATATATCACAAAATAATCAGAGATTATTAGATCCAAAAATGAGCATAACTCCATAAAATATGGGCCGAAAGAACTATTTTTTTTGTAGGCATTTAGAATACAACTAGATAGAAAAGTTTCATCATATTTTGCAGGCTGTACTAAACACAGTTAATTAGATATAACTGGTTACAGTCAAGCATGTATCACAAAATTGAAAATTATTGCACCTGAAAGGGGATTGACTCCGTAAAACAAGGGCTGGAGCGACCAATTTTCTAGAATACAACTATATAAATAAGTTTCCAAAATGTAGTAGCTGTATCAAACACAGTTCTGCAGATATAGTTGATTACATTCAAACATATATCACAAAATATGAAATCAATACATCTCTAAAGGGGAATAACTCTGTAAAATATGTGCCGAGGGGAGCCATTTTCAATAGGCGTCTGATTTATAAATAGATGGATAAGTTCCCAAAATTTGGTAACTGTATCTCGAGCGGTTTTTCCTAAAATGCGGTAACGGACGGACGTACGTACGGACGGACGTACATGGCAACGACAATACCCCGAGGCCAAAATAGTTGAGGGGTAAAAAACCGCCCGAGATTTGTACATGTCAGCGACATGTAAGAGGGGTTGCATTTTTTTACATCTGATTTTAATGAGATTGTGATTTCAATTCAGAACAAAATTCTGCATCTGTAAGACAGGTTTTTCCCCCTTTCGTTGTTACTATAACGCAGGAAAAATCCTGTATTTCAAAAGGAGAATTTTTTCTCCGTGAATAAATCGAAAAAGCATTTTTGTCCCCCGCCGCAACGCGGCCGGGGACTTTAAAATGGTTCTTGCTTCTATGTGTCCGTACATGCACGGACATGTCCGTGCAAATACTTCGTAAGCAATAACTTCTAAATGCTTTGTCGGATTCCTCCGAAATTTGGCATCTGCACTCTTTGCGACAAGACGTCTCTTGGTATTACGTTTCAGCAAGATCCGCCTGTAGGTGGCGCCACTGGGTCTTGTTCCAATCTTTAGTGCATGTCCGTGGAAATACTTCGTAAGCGATAACTCCTAAATGCTTTGTCGGATTCCTCCGAAATTTGGCATCTGCATTCTTTGCGACAAGACGTCTGTTGGTATTACGTTTCAGCAAGATCCGCCTGTAGGTGGCGCCACTGGGTCTTGTTCCAATCTTTAGTGCATGTCCGTGGATGTTCGTGCAAATGCTTCATAAGCGATAACTCCTAAATGCTTTGTCGGATTCCTCCGAAATTTGGCATCTGCATTCTTTGCGACAAGATGTCTGTTGATATTACGTTTCAGCAAGATCCGCCTGTAGGTGGCGCCACTGGGTCTTGTTCTAATATTTAGTGCATGTCCGTGCAAATACTGCGTAAGCGATAACTCCTAAATGCTTTGTCGGATTCCTCCGAAATTTGGCATCTGCATTCTTTGCGACAAGACGTCGCTGGTATTACGTTTCAGCAAGATCCGCCTGTAGGTGGCGCCACTGGGTCTTGTTCCAATCTTTAATGCATGTCCGTTCATGTTTGTTCAAATCCTTCGCGAGCGATAACTTTCGAACAATTTGTCGGATTTCTTCGAAATTTGGTAAATGCATTCCCTGCGACAAAACACCGTTGGTGGTGCGTTTCAGCAAAATCCACCCGGAGGTGGCGCCACTAGAGTTCATTCCATTATTCCATGCTGCAAGTGATAACTAGAAACACTTGGTCGAATTTCTTTGAAATATCCTACATATGTACCTTTCTGGGTAACATGAGAAACGTTGCGGCTCATCGGATTCTTCTCAAATTTGGCATGCATTTACCATGCCAGGAGCTGTTGCTTGGGATTGCCTTTCGCTCACTTGCACTCACAGGTGGCGCCACCTGGTGGCAACATCACAAATTCGTTTCCGGGTAATAACTTGAGAACTGACCATCGGATTCTTCTCAAATTTTGTATGAATGTACCGTGACATAAGATGTCGCTTGATAATGCATTTCACTGACTTGCGCCTAGAGGTGGCGTCACCTGGTGTCAAAATCTAAATTTGGTTTCTGGGCAATAACTTGAGGACCCTCATCGGATTCTTCTCAAATTTGGTATGCAGATGTCCCCACGATACCATGTTCCTTGGGATTGTATTTTTCCCGCTTCTGCCTACAGGTGGCGTCTCCTGGTGGAAAAATTTGTTTCCGGGCAAAAATTTGGCAACTGCTCATCAGATTATTTTCAAATTTTGTATTCATATGTGACCCGCCCCAAATAACATGAACACCGGTAGGCATCTAGTACCGGCAATAACTTGAGGACCCCTCTTCAGAGTCTCAAAGTTCATATGCCGATACCATGACATGAGATGTCATTGGGGATTGTGTTTTGCCTGCTTGCACCTACAGGTGGTGACTCCTTGTGGCAAAGTCTAAATTTGGTTTCTGGGCAATAGGTTGAGGATGCCTTCATATTCTTGTCAAATTTAGTTTGCAGATAATATGCCATGAATTGTCTCTTGGGGTTGCATTTCGGTTACATAATTTTCATACTACATGGTAAAGAAAATATATTACAGTAGCAATCAACATTCAGTCAGCCATTCGGAGTTGATCTCAAAACCTGGGAAGGTGGAAAGACCCCTCTGCTTCTTACGCCTGTGAAGTAGCCTTTGCCATCCTCATGAATATCTTCTGAAACCGACAGCGCTTATAAATATTGCTGCCATTTTGGCGGGGGACCTATCATCCTCTGGCTGCTTGTTCACCCATGTTTCTTATATAATTTCGAGCAATGCGTAAAGCCTAACTGGCATGAGATATCAAGGAGGATGGGTAAAATATGTCACCTGTATATCCTCCCTTGATCGTTCCTTCTCACGAACGGCTTCTTCATAGACTTCCGGTCTTTCAAAATTATTCACCTGAAATTATAAACAGACTTTTTATGAACAAAACTATATATCATTTTTCATACACAAGTTTGATAATTCTTGCCTCGCGAGGCAAAATCCTTATATTGTGCGCGAACTTAAGCGATTCTGCCGGTCAATGCAACGCATCTTATATTCACATGATTTGTACGTACGGCTGTTTAAAATTTGCACTTTTTTCTTCTGGCCCGGTCACATGATAGTTCACGTGATCTCTCGAAGGTGTTCCGTGGGAACTGGAATCACTGAAACCACACGAGAGCTATCCCCTGAGACAAAAAGGAATTGAGGCTGTTGGCTCGGAGGATAGCTCTCGTGTGCGTCGGGTTTTAGTCTCGTGGAATAGACTGTAGGAGAGACCGGGCAAGTTACAACGGGATAAGTTGAACACTATAGGATACGAGTTTAGGGTAAAAAGATGATGATTTTTTTCTTATTCAGAAAAATGCAAGGATTGTCAGTGGCTTACTGCTTATTGTATCTTAGACGACACAACGTATTAGCCATATTAATGCTCTCTCTATCTGGCCTGGGCTTTGTGAGACCTGTCCAGACCTGCATGGAAGGGGCCATTTCGGCCCCAATAATTAATTTTCTTACCCCTTGAGCTAGTGACCTGAAACTTACCATACTATACCCTTGGATCAAGCTCTACCAGAAAATGTAAAAAAAAATCCAAGATGGCTGTTTTTATGACGTCACAGTGACGTCATTTTCAAAAATGGCATTTTTGGTCGATTTTCCAGTCAGATTTTTTCGAAATTTTCATTTATGCAATATTTCCGCAAAACCGTCATTTTTCTGGTACCCCACGTGGACGCCATCTGAAA
This sequence comes from Hanleya hanleyi, assembly GCA_036873755.1. Lineage (NCBI taxonomy): Eukaryota > Metazoa > Mollusca > Polyplacophora > Lepidopleurida > Hanleyidae > Hanleya > Hanleya hanleyi. Next base: position 58,657 of record JAVTVY010028468.1, read on the forward strand.
TTTTTCTCGTGATCCTCTACTCGGGTGATATGCAAATAGGCTCAAAATTACCCCAATATTACTATAAAGTCACGGAGTGTCAGCTCTCAGTTTTTTGTTGTTCCGGAGATAGCGCAAAAAGTTTGGAGGGGGGAAGAATTTTCGCGGAAAGGTGTTCATGTTTCATGATTTGAGGTTCTTCTCCTCACTCATGCGAATGTGTTTGCGTTATCTGTAAAAGGTGTGTATATGTTAGTAATACTAAAACTGAAGTCAAAAATATTAAAGTCTCGTAATTAGTTTTGAAGTATAAAATAATGCAAATTCGTTGGCCGCAGTCATGTAAGGGTACATGTCAATACTTTGTTTAATCAAAGTAAATATTATTGAAAGTCACCAAGATGATTTTTTTTTTCTTCTTTTTTTTTGTACATTTGAAAAATACTGCATTTCAGCGATGGTCTGACGTCACGCAGGTCTCGGCAAGTTGCAACATTATTTGTTTTTCAATTTTTGACTGGTCATAGTTTGTGCTTCATTTTTTAGCCTACAAGGATATCTGATAAATATACCAGTGTCGAATAATGGGTCTTGGAACAAAAATATCCCGTTGTCCCCTGTTTGCCTATAACAGTCATTTCAATTGTGTGAATTGCATATCGACATATATTTACTGGGAGTGCCCTTTACCTGTACGGAGCATATATCAGATTTATTCCTCGCCAGATCGCCAAGCGAATGGACATCGACATCGACGAACAACAACAAAAAAATCTTTGTTCTCGGAGTTGGTGATGTCAGATGCCACAACAAAATTCAGACTAGTCGGCTATCGACAGATAGTTCAGCTATAGACATCCAGATGCAAATGACTCCGGGAATTGGCGGTTACGGCCCACTCTACTCATATACAGTTGCAAACAGGCCCAGGCAAATCCCTGTCGACATTTGATTTGGTTCGCGCATATGATAACTGTCTTCTCCTATTACAGTCTCCTATTGGGGCAGACTAACAGGGATTAGTCCACTGATTAGCCAAACGGAGAAAGGTTATACAGCTAGAGTGTAGTATTTAAAGATACTGGGAAGTCTCACGAAGCAGGTCAGAAGTTAGCCTGGTCGAACGCATCCTCGCGAGCCAGTGTATCGATCCATGTGCGAGGATTTAGGATTTACCTGGACTTGTGAAGATGGGCCGAACCCTGGCCCTATGTTATCTCGTATTCGACCAGGCTAGTCAGAAGTTGCACACGTCACCAAACACGTGACTGTTCTCCGCTAGGATCAGAATACGCGGCATGTAGTCCTAGGCTTCCGCGATCATTAGATATTCCGCGGATCTAAAAATCACGTGAAGTTTAACTTACTTGGAGATCGACAACCTCGCAGTCCAGGTCGACATATCGGTCGACCAGAGTGTTCCGGATCTCGTCCGTTAATGCGCCTCTCTCGGAAGGGAACTGAGAAGTATTAAATTGACTGCAGGCTTGATGTATGGAGGATTCCGCTGAAAATCGAGCGTCAAGAATATTAAAATCATTTTAAATTCTTCAAATGGTTGTTTTTCAAGTTGCAAGTTAGGGGAGCAAACAATAATTCTCGAATAATTTATTCCGGTTCCATTTCAATCTTTTCTGAGCAAAGTCAGCTGGATTGCAGGAAAAAATGGCATTCGAATTTCACTCAGAATGTCAATCAGAATTTCACTCAAACTCTAAATTAGTCGCAATTAATGGACGTTCATTTCCCTGATCTTATGAGGCTACAACATGGTGATTTGTCAAATTTTCTAAAACAAACTGAATTTCCAAACAAAAGTACGCAGATATCTCGAAAGGGGATAAAAGTCAACAAAAGACACAACAGAACCATTTATGCGTTTTACTGGTGGTTCGATAGTGTGACAGGACTGACCAAAAAATTGGCATTTTAGATTCAACGGTCCCCCAAATCCCCCAAAATTCGCTCTAATTCACTTTCAATAAAATGGAAACTTGTAAATGGCTGATAAATGAAAAAAAGGGCTCAGTTTATCTGTTATACCGCTGATATTGTGCCCCCCCCCCCCGCCCGTTTTTATTACATAATATGTAGCAAATGGTGAAAATTTGACCTTGGGAAGTTTGATCTATTGAGCATAATAGAAGAAAAATTTCCCATGTATTCAGTGTTATGGCTTTTAAGTGGTATACATGCATTTGGCTATATATCTTTTTAAGGGGTATGGTGACCTACTATTTTTTTTCCATGGATCATCTTCTCTTAATCTGATGAAAAAAATACGGAAATTTTAAAAATATTTCAACCTCTGGAAATGAACGTCCTCTACTCCCTTAATTAAAATAATATAGGCTTTCTTACCGACTGCTGTAAGAATCTGGAGATATCCAGCATGATCTTTAAACTCTAAGACAATTCTGTGAAGAGCGCTTGTCTTGATTCGGTACTGGAACGCCACGTTGAGGTCAATGGGGACGCCATCTTTGTTCAGACACTACATGGACCAAAAGATTATCAGTAAAATGGTGAAGATGGCTAGAAACATGTCACAGAATATGTGCAATGCGCAGAAGTAGTTGGGGGGTTTCCGGCTCACGTCTTTCCGTTATGGGGACGATGGATGAAAACTTTAGAATGAGAACAATAGAACGAGAAGAATACAATGAGACCCAGATACATTCTTTTGTCATGAAATATGGTTATAATCATATCAAGTCTTTTTTAGACGTAAAACGGTCTTGAATTTCTTTTTTAGTATATTTGGCTGCCGTCTTGGATCTCCTGATGATGCCCTTTTCGAAGAGTTATTGGTATACAAATAGGATTGGTATACAAATAGGACCGAACTCAATATTCCTACTGGTTGAAAATATATTGCACTTCAACGACTTTTTGGTCTCGTCCAAATTTGGTATGCAGATGAGCTTTGATGATGCCATACAGTGAACTAGAGATAATATAGATAGAAACATAATAATATATCATCTTTGGTAAAATACTTGAAATTTTGATTCTCTTGCATTTCATTAGAATCAGTTTCCACTTTTCCACCAAATACGGTTACCAATTTTAGGAACTTATATTGTAGAGGGTTTTTTTTTTAATGAATAGGGATCGCATATAGAGCCTCGTTTTGCAGATTCAGTAATTGGATTTCTTAATCAACAGAATTTTCAAAATAAAGCCCTTAGTCAGTTGCTGCGGAAGATACTTTTGAAAGTATTTGGATTTTTTCCAAAATAATCTTTGATAATTGCATAATGCTATAAATTTAATAATATTATAAGCTTAACCGATATTAGAATGACAGAATATTCCAGCATAAAGTTAGCTCATCAAGTTGAGCAAATTCTTCAATCACCGAATCTCAAAGGCATAAACTCACCAAATATCAGAATTGGACTTCAAACTCATAAAAAAAACACAAGTGTGAGGCCCATCGGCGACTGATCACACAGTAATAATATTAATATTTTCTATGCTTTTTTTCTTGACATTTCTTACATAAAAATTTACACTTTTTTTTTCTTAAGATAGTCAATTTGATAAGAAGAGAAATGAGTGTAACTGCATAATGATAAATATATTGAAGAACTTTTTGGCTGTTCTTAAACATTCAAATAAGGTTAATTTTCTCCAAACAGGTCGAAACGTATTTGTCATCCAAGGAAATTTAAGGCTGGGAGACATAAACATGAATTGTCTTAATATTTTTTTTTTTTTAAGGGGAGTCAAAATATTCTGTTTTTGTATATAGTTACTCTCATTTGTCTTCTGATCAAAGGACCCTGTATCTTTAGATGGGTAAATGGCCCCCAGGCCAGGTGCAATAAGAATTGACAAAATAAAATACTTCCACTACAAGAAATTGTTCAATTGGCTTGAAGTACAATACTATATTGTATACTTAGAAAAATTTCAAGGCACTGGGTCTCATTATTATCGAGTAACAGGGCCGTGAAGTGAGTGCATTCGTGCAAAATAGTTGATTCTGAGTTAAAAACAATTCTTATTTTTATCTGTAAACATATGCAGATAAACGATACCCAGAACCACGTATTGGAACAGCGAGTATGTTGTATCAAGCTGGTTCTGGTTATGGTTTATCTTCATATGTTTACTCTCTAAAAAAACTGTAGTGGACTGTTCCACTCAAGCTTCAGTGAAATGTACCTGTTCACTCAACTTGAGTTAAAACCACTCAAGTTCACTCAACTTGAGTGGATCAATTTCCACTCTCATGCTTGAGTGGATGTCACTCAAGTTGAGTGCATTTAACTCAAGTTGAGTGAAAAGTAACTCAAGTTGAGTGAAAATCTCACGCAAGTATTGAGTGGGATCAATTTCCACTCTTACTTGAGTGAAATTTCACTCAACAGTTTTTAGAGAGTATAGAAAGAAATATGAGGTGTTTTCGCCTCAAAATTGACGATTTTGCACGAATGCACTACTTCACGGCCCTGTTATTCGAGAATGATGAGACTCAGTGCCTTGAAAATATTCTGAGTATACAAAATGATATTGTACTTAATGACAATTGAACAATTTCTTGTTTATGCAATATTTTTTTCCCCACTTCGTCCGCGCCTGCCCAGGGCTCATTTACCCATCTAAACATACGTGGTCCTTTAATATCTTTAAAAGAAACAAATGTAATTTCTCTGAAAGAAATTTTAAGAAAAAAGCCTAGAAAATATTTTTACTGATTGGGTCTACTTATTCAAGCGTCACGAAACTTACCACGAGAGAATCGAAGGAGATTGTCTTGTAGGTACTTGGGAAGATGACAAAATGGAAGCCTACAGGGCCAATGTGAAGACCCTCTTGTTTGGGTTCGTCATCCAATATCTTTTGAAAATCGTCATATCGTAAACCAACTGGAGGTGAATAAAATGAGGGTATTAATTTGTAAAGGTTAATTTACGAAACAAGTTGTATTGAGTGTGTGTAATGAAAAACCAAAATACATATTAAAAATACTCGTTTGGGAGGAGGCGATGCGATTCGAATATCATAATAATAGCACGGCTGGTATTCGTATACGAACCAGGTGAACCATGACTACTGTTTATTTCGAAATATGCTACAGTCTATATTTTCCCCCAAATAAGTTGAATTTAATTATACCTAACAGATTTGGCTTTAGTTGATCGCAAAAGCTAAATAAAACTGTGCCGTGAGATGGCGTCCCTATCGTCGCTTTTTATCAATTCTGCTATTTATTTCGTAAAAGGTAATACATAACGTCCCACTCGGTACAGTTTCGTAATATAAAGCAGGACATTAGTACCTAAACAAGCACACTTGAAAGCACACTATCATGTTGAAACTCCGAACGGTGCATGTCAGCTGTATGACTTCCGTTATCACGGAGATCAGCTTGAGACGAAAAAACAGGAGAAACATCTCAAATTAGAATAGATCCCTCGGGAGTAGAATCAAGGGAATATCCATTTCATTTGGATACATATTTTATCCCCTTATAAGGGAGAAATACAACGAGGACTATGTAAGCGGAAACACATCCTATATCGTGTGATGTGCCTCACGTGCGGCGGATCACGGTCTACACCGGTGAGGGGCAAAATTCCTACACCATTAATGTGCGAGGCACGATGACTTCGACGGAATAGGCCGAGCAGTCGCGAATGATAACGTTCGAGTAAACTACCGAAGTTCTCCGATGGTGCTATTGTTACTATTATATTGTATGCATGCATAGAAGTGACTCTCTCGTCCGCTCTGTCGTTTGCCAAGGCACTTAACGCACACAGCGAAGATTTTGTTGCATTAGAACAAAAACATTGTTTCGTGTTTTTCTTCCTGTTTCCCGCAGACAGCAAACATTTCATCTCGAAACAAACCGCCAGCGCCACAAGTAGACGTAGCCTCGGGGTTCAATCCGTTGTCACATAGGCGCGGCTCGCCAGTTGATTGGTTAATACACTGTTAACTTCTTGAACGCCTAAATTGGAACACTTATTGAACGCGTGTTCAAATTGTTAACTTCCATGTTCAATTTTGAACTTTAGCAGTATTATATAGAAGACGGTAACCCTCTAGTTGACCTTTGACCTCGGAAATTGTGGCCGTCACGTGGCGGAGGTCAAAGGTCATTGAGTGCACTTGAGCTGACCTGTATCCTTTCATCCCGTCTCTGACCTTGGATCATGTTTAGACATGTTAGGGGATTCCTCCGTGGTGATGCGGTCTGCCTCCGCGGACAGAATGTAGCCCCAAATACGTGGGTTTTCGTGAGAATGTTCGACAATCTTCAGGGACGGGAGGGGCCCGTAGTGGACTGATTGGATCGAGTGAGGTGTCAAAGTGAAGCGCTCCTCCAGGACCATATGGCATGCATGTACTGACTTGTATCTGGTTTTTTTCCATCATGCGGCGGTCACGTGATCAGGAATGCATGTACTGACCTGTATGCCGTCCATTCATTTGAGCCGGGGACTTGGGGTCCCTACGGAAGGATTTTGCAAGTCATGGGTGGGTGCATGTAAAATGAGGATTTGTCCCGAAAATATAAAAAGCGGAACACGGACTTTACCCCTACAATAGAGGAAATCTCCTATCAACCCTATCCCAAAGGGCAAATATCGGTCCCTGGCTTATCCACACCCTGCATACCAAGCGGCTGCTCCAACTTCCGCCGGAGGGTGAACTTCCGCCGGAGGGAAGGGCTTGAAAAATGGTAGGACAACTTGTTGATTTTTACGTTGATATGTCAGAACCATACCCTATCAACAATATCACATTGTCTCAGTCTCAGGTACGTTTATTCAACTAGCTGACGTGTTTTTGAGAGCGGGATAATTCTAAATAAACAATTACATCCATTAGAAGCCGAATCTAGAAACCTTTCTTAGAAAAACTACATCAAATATGCATTTCATCTAATTAATCAAGAATATACCTACGACCGTTATGTAAAACGAGGTTGCCTTTTAATGGCAAGATGATATTTATATGTGAAAAAGAAGAATTTCGATGATTTTAAGACGCATGAATATGACCTGTGTGGAAGTGGTGATACAACATACGGCGGAGTGAGATCTGACTGCCGCCGGAGTCAATACTAATATGATACAGTTACCGCCGGAGTATCTAACAGACACGGCGGAGCGGGGGAGGGGGGGGGGGGCTACGGAGGCTGAAGCCCCCCAATATTTTGAGCAGAAAATAAATAAATAAACGCTACACTAAAATTTTGATAGTTTTCCAGAGAGAATGACAAATGTGATGCGGTAAAAGGCCTACTATTATCAGAATGCAGCAGAACGCAGCGTTTTGCATTGATAAATTCGACAATTTTCTAGGTTGTTCGTCTGTATAAGTCTTATGAAGTTCTCAAAAATAAAACATGAAGGCTGAACCGAAAGTGTTGGATATCTTACAGTTTTAAGAAATGGACAGGTCATGCAATCAAAAACATAACAGTCGGGACTTAGTTCCGGATTGAACAACCTTTTACCTCAAGGACGTCGGAAGCCATGGCCGTACCATTTTTGGGCAATAAGCAAAAATATGAAAGAAAGAAAAAACAAAAAACGAAGAAAGAAAGAAATAGACACAAAATGAAAAGCAAGTTTTTGATAGCTTCCAAGTTGAAGAAGACTTTGATCGGTCCAGAGCGCCAGTGAATTTGTTAGCGGCTCTGAGCACCGATCGTGAATAGTAACATGTACGTTCATATGCATGATGCCGTTTGATGTTCACGTTATTTGATCAACGAAACAAAAAATTAGTTTTCTTCAAACGAATTCGTTGTTCGTTTGTCCAATTTGTCATACACGCTAGGTTGTTTCTGGGTGCATTCTACCTTTCCCGGTCCGTACCCGACATTGTGATTAAGCTTCCGGCGGCCCCTGGACCCTCGCCTAAAGTGCTATGATAGTGGCCGTACCACCTTGAATTTGCTTCCGACGCCCCTGTACCTTAACCCTACCTGGCCTGGGGGGGGGGGCACTTTCCGCCGACCCCCCCTTGTTGGTTTTTTGCTCGTATCTCCGGAACGACAAAAGATTGAGAGCTGAAACTCCGTGACTTTTCCGATTATCATATTGGGGTCATTTTGAGCCTATTTGCATGACCCCCGAGCAGAGGATCATGGGTAAATTCAAAATGGCGTACATGGGGGTACCAGAAAAGTGATGTTTTCGCCATATTTCTTCAAAAATTACACAAAAATTCAGCATATTGATTCAACGCGATTCTATGCATTTTACTGAAATCATATGTCTTAGCATCACCAAAAAACATCCCCTGATTTTTCCCGCTCCCTCTCTTCCCCCATTAACCCTACCAGTCATGGGGGAGGGGGTGCCAAAATGCCCCCCCTACCAAACTTTCTGCGATATCTCAAAAAAAAATGTTATCGTCAAAAATGGAGAGCTGAAACTTCGTCACGTTATAGGTTATCATATTGGGATCATTTTGAGCCTATTTGCATAACCTCACGAGCAGAGGATCATGGGTGAATTCAAAATGGCGACCATGTGGGGTACCAGAAAACGTCATATTTCTTCAACTTTTTTGCTTTTCTGTATAGAAAAGTGGGTAAAATTTATTTTATTTCATATCAGATTATTTACTAATTTATCATGCAGTTTTTGCGAAAAAAAAATAAAATAATTTTTTTCGAAGATTTTGACCAAAAATCGTCCAAAAATGCTCTTTTAGAAAATGACGTCACAGTGACGTCATCATGGCGGCCATCTGGATTTTTCTTTACATTTTCTTGTAGAGCTTGACCCAAATATATAGTGTGGTAAGTTTCAGCTCTCTAGCCTTAGAGATAGCGAAAATATTTAGGGGGGGGGCGCTTTCCGCTCGCCCAGGCCAGATAGGGTTAATCCAAAACAAGTCGAAAATAGGCTGTACTGTCTAGAAAGCACAATTTTAAATCTAGATTTAAGAATATCCCCGACCTACTAGAGAGAAGAAAGTTAGTTCCGTTTAGTTCACTCTACAAAAGTTCTTCTAAGTCCAAATATTACGTCAAAATGCAACAGGACACTATTTACTAAATATAAATTTGGTTGTTTCGCCGACAGTTTAGGGGTTACAAACTCTGACACAGGGGAGAATGATTCTCCAAAGAGACCGGAAAATTACAATGCTGACGAGAACACCTAGGCCAATACACGAGTTGGCGCGATGGGGCGTAAATGTCGAGGATAAAATTAGTGATGATCAGGGCTATGTCTGCGTGGTTAACATATAGTAAAGTGGCCTGATCGTGTACATAGACAAACGCAATTAGAGATTAGATACTCCGGCGGTAATCATATCTTCGAGACGTGCTCCTCCGGCGGTATTTGTACCATATACGAACATGCATGAGCTAGAAAATCTAACATTGACCGAAGTAGATTGAACTATTTGAAACTACAAGCTATCAGCCTGCTGTTAAGGAACTATTCTTCATATATCTATAACTTATTTGGCGAAGGATACAAAGATAGATGATTGTTTAAGCATCTAATCACTGTTTTGTTGCAATATAGCTCTTAATGTCAGATAAAATGAATTGTAATTAAAAAATAATACAAGGACGAGTTGAAACTTTCACACGAATTGCTAACACGTCCCATTGAGAACATTTTCTCATTCAATTTTCGAGTAGTAAATACATGAAAACTACCAAAAAATGAAAAATCTGAACTTATTTAGCTTCTCAAATTTGTAATTTCCCTCCGGCGGAAGTTCACCCTCCGGCGGAAGTTGGAGCAGCCGTTTGGTATGCAGGGTGTGTTATCGGGGCCTGCTGAGAGAGGTAGGGTGGGGGAGTGGGTGTATGTAAATTTAGGATTGGTCCCGAAACTATAAAAAGCGGAACACGGACTTTACCCATACAATAGCGGAAAACTCCTATCAACCCTATCCCAAAGGGCAAATATCGGTCCCTGGTTTATCGGGGCCTGCTGAGAGAGCTAGGTTGGGGATTGGGTGTATGTAAATTTAGGATTTGTCCCGAAACTATAAAAAGCGGAACACGGACTTTACCCCTACAATAGAGGAAAACCTCTATCAACCCTATCCCAAAGGGCAAATATCGGTCCCCGGGCTCATCGGGTTCTGCCTGGAGTGGGTGCATGTAAATTGAGGATTTGTCCCGAAACTATAAAAAGCGGAACACGGACTTTACCCCTACAATAGAGGAAAACCCCTATCAACCCTATCCCAAAAGGCGGATATCGGTCCCCCGGGCTGATCGGGGCCTGGGTGCAGGGTGGGTGTATGTAAAATGAGGATTTGTCCCGAAAATATAAAAAGTGGAGCACGGACTTTACCCCTACAATAAGGGAAAACTCCTATCAGCCCTATCCCAAAGGGCTAATATCGGTCCCCTGGCTTATCGGGACCTGCTCAGAGTGGTAGGGTGGGGGAGTGGGTGCATGTAAATTGAGGATTTGTCCCGAAAATGAGAAAAAGCGCAACACGGACTTTACCGCTACAATAAGGGAAAACTCCTATCAGCCCTATCCCAAAGGGATAATATCGGTCCCTGGCTTATCGGAGCCTGCCGACAGAGCTAGGATGGGGGAGTGGGTGCATGTAAATTGAGGATTTGTCCCGAAAATATAAAAAGCGGAACACGGACTTTATCCCTACAAAAGGGGAAAACTCATATCAACCTTGATGAAGCTCTCGTGGAGGAGCATCCGACTGGACTAATAGTTCGTCCGTTTTCAATATTTTCCGCATGCGCAGTCTGACCGTAGTATAGAAAGCAAGCATTTTTTGGGGTGTATGTGGGGGAGTGTTTGGGGTAGAGATGGACCACTATGGGTCCAAATGGGTCGTGGGAGATGTCCAAGTGAAGCTTTTGTGTGGTAGAGTCAGAATGGCGTTTTCTTAAGTGCAAGTCGCGTCAATCTGCGCATGCGCAGTTGGGTGTAGTAAGTAAAGTGGTCATTTTGGGGCAGTGAAGGAAGGTATTTTGGGTAGAGAGGGACCATCCTTGGTCCGATTGTGTCGTGGGAGGTGTCATCTTGTAGCTTTCGGAGTGGAGACTTCGATTTGAGGGCTGTCCGCGTCATCTGTGACGTCATCGGTGACGTCATCAGTACGAGTAGTAGCGAAAGCGGCCATTTTGGGGAAGTGCATGAAGGTATTTGGTGTAGCGATGGACCATCCTTGGTCCGAATGCGTCGTGTAGGGTGTCATCTTGTAGCTCTCGGGGTGTACATCCCGATTTGAGGGATGTCTACGTCATCTGTGACGTCATTGGTGACGTCATCAGTACGAGTAGTAGCCAAAGTGGCCATTTTGGGGCAGTGAAGGATGGTATTTGGTGTAGAGAGGGACCATCCTTGGTCCGAATGCGTCTTGGGGGTGTCATGTTGTAGCTCTCGGAGTATACACCCCATTTGAGGGATGTTCACGTCATCTGTGACGTCATCAGTACGAGCAGTAGCGAAAGTGGGCATTTTAGGGAAGTGCAGGAAGGTATTTGGGGTAGAAATGGACCACTATTGGTCCGAATGCGTCGTGGGAGGTGTCATCTTGTAGTTCTCGGGGTGTACATCCGATTTGAGGGATGTTCGCGTCATCTTTGACGTCATCAGTACGAGTAGTAGTCAAAGCGGGCATTTTGGAGAAGTGCAGGAAGGTATTTGTTGTAGAGAGGGACCACTATTGGTCCGAATGCGTTCTGGGAGGTGTCATCTTGTAGCTTTCGGGGTGTACATCCCGATTTGATGGATGTTCGCGTCATCTGTGACGTTATTGGTGACGTCATCAGTAGGAGTAGTAGCGAAAGTGGGCATTTTGGGGCAGGGAATGATGGTATTTGGTGCACAGATGGACCATCCTTGGTCCGAATGCGTCGTGGGAGGTGTCATGTTGTAGCTCTCGGGGTGTAGACCCCGATTTAAGGGATGCCCACAGCATCTGTGACGTCATTGGTGACGTCGTCAGTAGGAGTAGTAGTCAAAGTGGACATTTTGAGGGTGTGAAGGAAGGTGTTTGATGTAGAGATGGACCATCCGCGATGCGAATGCGTCGTGTGAGGTGTCATCTTGTAGCAACGCCCGCCAACGCCAAGCTTAATGCTTCAACGCCCTAGTGAAATAGCTCAGAAGCTCTGATTTTCTAGATATTCCATGGAATTGTCACTAATTCTTCGAAATGTAGTGACGCCCGTCAACGCCCTTCGTTACGCTCTAACATAATGCCTTGACGCCATGATATAGACCGGAGAGAGAACAACAACAAAAACAAGGATGACACAAGAAGGTTTTTTTCATATAGTTTATTCTCCCCAATGTTACATCATACCCACGCTAGGGGAGTTGCGTTGGGCAGAGCAAGTATAAACCATATTGACGGTTGAACGTCGACTGTGCGTGTTTTGGCAATACACTTGCTTTTATAGACAGTAACGGCCGTCAACGCTTAGCTTAACGCTTCAACGCCCTGGTGAACTAGCTCAGAAGCCCTGATTGTCATGGAATTGCCTCCAATACATCGAAATGCAGTGACGCCCGTCAACGCCCGTCGTTACGCCTTAACGCCCGTCTCAACGCCCGTCAACACCCGTCGTTACGCCTTAACGCCCGCCTCAATGCCTTAACGCCCTATCTTTACGCCTTAACGCCCGTCTCAGGGACATAACGAGCGATAAAGGGGATTTGGAGGCTGATTAACCTTTGAACTCTGAGTGCACTTTCGGTCACGTGACCGGAAGTGACCTTTGACCACGTGACCGGAAGTGACCTTTGACCCTGCCCTGCTCGGAAGTGACGTCATCGTACGCAGGAGCACACACACATACCTGGTGCATCAGACCGAAAGTGCACTCAGAGTTCAAAGGTTAATCGGCCTCCAAAACCCCTTTATTGCTCGTTAAGGCGCTGAGACGGGCGTTAAGGCGTAAAGATAGGGCGTTAAGGCATTGAGACGGGCGTTAAGGCGTAACGACGGGTGTTGACGGGCGTTAAGGCGTAACGGCGGGCGTTGACGGGCGTCACGGCATTTCGATGTATTGGAGGTAATTCCATGACAATCAGGGCTTCTGAGCTAGTTCACCAGGGCGTTGAAGTGTTAAGCTAAGCGTTGACGGCCCTTACTGTCTATAAAAGCAAGTGTATTGCCAAAACACGCACAGTCGACGTTCAACCGTCAATATGGTTTATACTTGCTCTGCTCAACGCGACTCCACTAGCGTGGGTATGATGTAACATTGGGGAGAATAAACTATATGAAAAAAACCTTCTTGTTGTTGTGGTTCTCTCATGTGTCATCCTTGTTGTTGTTGTTGTTCTCTCTCCTGTCTATATCATGGCGTCAAGGCGCTATGTTAGAGCGTCAAGGCGTAACGAAGGGCGTTGACGGGCGTCACTACACTTCGAAGAATTAGTGACAATTCCATGGAATATCTAGAAAATCAGAGCTTCTGAGCTATTTCACTAGGGCGTTGAAGCATTAAGCTTGGCGTTGGCGGGCGTTGCTACAAGATGACACCTCACACGACGCATTCGCACCGCGGATGGTCCGTCTATACACCAAACACCTTCCTTCACACCTTCAAAATGTCCACTTTGACTACTACTCCTACTGACGACGTCACCAATGACGTCACAGATGCTGTGGACATCCCTCAAATCGGGGTCTACACCCCGAGAGCTACAACATGACACCTCCCACGACGCATTCGGACCAAGGATGGTCCATCTCTACACCAAATACCATCATTCCCTGCCCCAAAATGCCCACTTTTGCTACTACTCCTACCGATGACGTCACCAATAACGTCACAAATGACGCGAACATCCCTCAAATCGGGATAAACACCCCGAAAGCTACAAGATGACACCTCCCAGAACGCATTCGGTCCAATTGTGGTCTCTCTCTACAAAAAATACCTTCCTGCACTTCCCCAAAATGCCCGCTTTGACTACTACTCGTACTGATGACGTCACCGATGACGTCACAGATGACGCGAACATCCCTCAAATCGGATGTACACCCCGAGAACTACAAGATGACACCTCCCACGACGCATTCGGACCAATAGTGGTCCATTTCTACCCCAAATACCTTCCTGCACTTCCCTAAAATGCCCACTTTCGCTACTACTCGTACTGATGACGTCACGGATGACGTCACAGATGACGTGAACATCCCTCAAATGGGGTGTATACCCCGAGAGCTACAACATGACACCCCCAAGGCGTAAAGATAGGGCGTTAAGGCATTGAGACGGGCGTTAAGGCGTAACGACGGGTGTTGACGGGCGTTAAGGCGTAACGGCGGGCGTTGACGGGCGTCACGGCATTTCGATGTATTGGAGGTAATTCCATGACAATCAGGGCTTCTGAGCTAGTTCACCAGGGCGTTGAAGTGTTAAGCTAAGCGTTGACGGCCCTTACTGTCTATAAAAGCAAGTGTATTGCCAAAACACGCACAGTCGACGTTCAACCGTCAATATGGTTTATACTTGCTCTGCTCAACGCGACTCCACTAGCGTGGGTATGATGTAACATTGGGGAGAATAAACTATATGAAAAAAACCTTCTTGTTGTTGTGGTTCTCTCATGTGTCATCCTTGTTGTTGTTGTTGTTCTCTCTCCTGTCTATATCATGGCGTCAAGGCGTTATGTTAGAGCGTCAAGGCGTAACGAAGGGCGTTGACGGGCGTCACTACACTTCGAAGAATTAGTGACAATTCCATGGAATATCTAGAAAATCAGAGCTTCTGAGCTATTTCACTAGGGCGTTGAAGCATTAAGCTTGGCGTTGGCGGGCGTTGCTACAAGATGACACCTCACACGACGCATTCGCACCGCGGATGGTCCGTCTATACACCAAACACCTTCCTTCACACCTTCAAAATGTCCACTTTGACTACTACTCCTACTGACGACGTCACCAATGACGTCACAGATGCTGTGGACATCCCTCAAATCGGGGTCTACACCCCGAGAGCTACAACATGACACCTCCCACGACGCATTCGGACCAAGGATGGTCCATCTCTACACCAAATACCATCATTCCCTGCCCCAAAATGCCCACTTTTGCTACTACTCCTACCGATGACGTCACCAATAACGTCACAAATGACGCGAACATCCCTCAAATCGGGATAAACACCCCGAAAGCTACAAGATGACACCTCCCAGAACGCATTCGGTCCAATTGTGGTCTCTCTCTACAAAAAATACCTTCCTGCACTTCCCCAAAATGCCCGCTTTGACTACTACTCGTACTGATGACGTCACCGATGACGTCACAGATGACGCGAACATCCCTCAAATCGGATGTACACCCCGAGAACTACAAGATGACACCTCCCACGACGCATTCGGACCAATAGTGGTCCATTTCTACCCCAAATACCTTCCTGCACTTCCCTAAAATGCCCACTTTCGCTACTACTCGTACTGATGACGTCACGGATGACGTCACAGATGACGTGAACATCCCTCAAATGGGGTGTATACCCCGAGAGCTACAACATGACACCCCCAAGACGCATTCGGACCAAGGATGGTCCCCCTCTACACCAAATACCATCCTTCACTGCCCCAAAATGCCGACTTTGGCTACTACTCGTACTGATGACGTCACCAATGACGTCACGGATGACGTGGACATCCCTCAAATCGGGATGTACACCCCGAGAGCTACAAGATGACACCCTACACGACGCATTCGGACCAAGGATGGTCCATCGCTACACCAAATACCTTCCTACACTTCCCCAAAATGCCCGCTTTCGCTACTACTCGTCCTGATGACGTCACAGATGACGCGGACAGCCCTCCAATCGTAGTGTCCACTCCGATAGCTACAAGATGACACCTCCCATGACACAATCGAACCAAGGATGGTCCCTCTCTACCCAAAATACCTTCCTTCACTGCCCCAAAATGACCACTTTACTTACTACACCCAACTGCGCATGCGCAGATTGACGCGACTTGCACTTAAGAAAACGCCATTCTGACTCTACCACACAAAAGCTTCACTTGGACATCTCCCACGACCCATTTGGACCCATAGTGGTCCATCTCTACCCCAAACACTCCCCCACATACACCCCAAAAAATGCTTGCTTTCTATACTACGGTCAGACTGCGCATGCGGAAAATATTGAAAACGGACGAACTATTAGTCCAGTCGGATGCTCCCCCACGAGAGCTTCATCAAGGTTGATATGAGTTTTCCCCTTTTGTAGGGATAAAGTCCGTGTTCCGCTTTTTATATTTTCGGGACAAATCCTCAATTTACATGCACCCACTCCCCCATCCTAGCTCTGTCGGCAGGCTCCGATAAGCCAGGGACCGATATTATCCCTTTGGGATAGGGCTGATAGGAGTTTTCCCTTATTGTAGCGGTAAAGTCCGTGTTGCGCTTTTTCTCATTTTCGGGACAAATCCTCAATTTACATGCACCCACTCCCCCACCCTACCACTCTGAGCAGGTCCCGATAAGCCAGGGGACCGATATTAGCCCTTTGGGATAGGGCTGATAGGAGTTTTCCCTTATTGTAGGGGTAAAGTCCGTGCTCCACTTTTTATATTTTCGGGACAAATCCTCATTTTACATACACCCACCCTGCACCCAGGCCCCGATCAGCCCGGGGGACCGATATCCGCCTTTTGGGATAGGGTTGATAGGGGTTTTCCTCTATTGTAGGGGTAAAGTCCGTGTTCCGCTTTTTATAGTTTCGGGACAAATCCTCAATTTACATGCACCCACTCCAGGCAGAACCCGATAAGCCCGGGGACCGATATTTGCCCTTTGGGATAGGGTTGATAAAGGTTTTCCTCTATTGTAGGGGTAAAGTCCGTGTTCCGCTTTTTATAGTTTCGGGACAAATCCTAAATTTACATACACCCAATCCCCAACCTACCTCTCTCAGCAGGCCCCGATAAGCCAGGGGTCGATATTTGCCCTTTGGGATAGGGTTGATAGGAGTTTTCCGCTATTGTAGGGGTAAAGTCCGTGTTACGCTTTTTATAGTTTCGGGACAAATCCTAAATTTACATACACCCACTCCCCCACCATACCTTTCTCAGCAGGCCCCGATAAGCCAGGGACCGATATTTGCCCTTTGGGATAGGGTTGATAGGAGATTTCCTCTATTGTAGGGGTAAAGTCTGTGTTCCGCTTTTTATATTTTCGGGACAAATCCTCATTTTACATGCACCTACCCATGCACCCAGGCCCCGATAAACCAGGGATCGATATTAGCCTCCAGTAGACAGGGTTGATAGAGGGTTTCCTCTATTGTAGGGGTAAAGTCCGTGTTCCGCTTTTTATAGTTTCGGGACAAATCCTAAATTTACATACACCCACTCCCCCACCCTACCTCTCTCAGCAGGCCCCGATAAGCCATGGACCGATATTTACCCTTTGGGATAGGGTTGATAGGATATTTCCTCTATTGTAGGGGTAAAGTCCGTGTTCCGCTTTTTATATTTTCGGGACAAATCCTCATTTTACATGCACCCACCCATGACTTGCAAAATCCTTCCGTAGGGACCCCAAGTCCCCGACTCAAATGAATGGACGGCATACAGGTCAGTACATGCATTCCTGATCACGTGACCGCCGCATGATGGAAAAACCCCCAGATACAAGTCAGTACATGCATGCCATATGGTCCTGGAGGAGCGCTTCACTTTGACACCTCACTCGATCCAATCAGTCCACTACGGGCCCCTCCCGTCCCTGAAGATTGCCGAACATTCTCACGAAAACCCACGTATTTGGGGCTACTTTCTGTCCGCGGAGGGAGACCGCATCACCGCCAAACCGCATCACCGCGGAGGAATCCCCTAACATGTCTAAACATGATCCAAGGTCAGAGACGGGATGAAAGGATACAGGTCAGCTCAAGTGCACTCAATGACCTTTGACCTCCGCCACGTGACGGCCACAATTTCCGAGGTCAAAGGTCAACTAGAGGGTTACCGTCTTCTATATACTACTTTTAGCATTCAAACCATTAACGCAGGTTTTCAAAGGCAGAACGCATTATTGAACAAATTTAACACGCGTATCAGAAGTTTGAACAATAGCATTCTAAACTCTAACATAAGTGATCACAATGCGTTCTGCATTTGAATACCTGTAGTAATGGTTTGAATGCTATGGTTCAAAATTGAACATGGAAGTTAACAATTTGAACAAAATTACGCGTTCAATAAGGGTTACAATTCAGGCGTTCAATAACTTTACAGAGAGAAGGTTGATCATCACAGGGACAATCCACTGGTGTAATACGTATGGGCCGTCATAGCTCAGTCGGTAGAGCATCGGCGCGATAAGCCGGGGTCGTGGGTTCGAATCTTTACAATGTAACGGGAAAATGTTCCGAGAAATGTTCGCATTCACCGCACAGACGACAAAAACTTGTTTCAGGGCAAAATGTGTTCGCAATATCAAGCAAGTTTGATCTCACGAACATTTGTTCCGAACAGATGTTTTCCGTTTTTTGGAGGGTGAATAAACAGCAGCAGACAAAAACAGCCCAGAACAAAATGTTGTGTGCAAAATGCTTAATACGACAAAATTTTCCCTGTGTGCGTTGGGCTTGGGCTTACTTTTGACAATACAAAATAACCCATATGCAGTGTAACTTGCTATCATGTAAAAGTATGACAGAAAAAAGCGGCACGGTACATGAATCACTTCAATCGATCATATTCGATTTATTGATTATGGAATATATCCTTGCGGTTAGTCTACAATGAATAAACAGGGAGTGGAAATTGGGCTGTGGAAAAGATACAGTAGGGGTGATGGATATGCGGAAATAAACTCGATTCAGTTCACATATTTATAGTATTCACCAAAAGAATAAATAAAACATATTTACTTTCATGCGAGTTCAGCTTCTTGAGCGAGGACGCAATCAGGACCACGGCCACAATTATAACAACGGCGATGGCGACCAATATCGAAATAATCTTCCAACACTTCATTGTGGGAGAAAATCTGAAATGTCAAATATATAGGTAAATGAATATTTTGTCTTTGTGGAATGTCAATAGTTGGAAGATCTTTAATTTACTGAGTCATCAGGAGATTTTACTGCGAACTCAAGCAATGACTGACGTGTGACTATCCAATAAAATTCTGCATATCGTTAGAATCAAAATGAACTAGAGGTGTGTAAGATTAGATTAATTAAGATTAGGCGGCATTGGCGCTCGTCAAACTGCTCACACCACGGTCTCCAAACACGAAAGACAAGACGCGATGTCGGCACGCGGCGGTCTTGGGTTTCATATGCTGAGTATTTGAATTCCAGCATCAACCATCTCGCTGGGGGGTCTAATAGTACCCCAGCCACCAGTCAGATTTTTGGACCGGATTCGGGGCCTTCGCGCACATCGCCGGAAGTGACATCATATATAGTAAAATAGATGTTTGCCGAATATTTCGATTACTTTTCAAGTCTGCATAATACATCTGTTGACCTAGCGTTGAAAAGATTTATCTGGAGATTATTTTCCCTGTTATCAGAGCATATGATTCGTCAGCTGATCAGAGTGTGACCTCTATTGCCGGAGGCGTGTCGCGACTGACCAATCAGAATTGAGAACGAAGCCCGCCATAATCTCGCTGTTCCGGGATGGATGGACAGTTACGTTGGATTTTGAATCGCCCGGCAAAGGTTGACGACGGGAATATACAAAGTGATACTTGTAGAATATGCTGATGTATTTTGTTTGGCGGTGAACCGTTTATTTCTCGATTCACGCAAAGTGCGTTTCAGACCTTGTAGTTTTATATAAAGCATGGGGTTGTATATAGAGACCCCATATTTCGACACTTCGCCGTAATACCACCGTCCATCCCCCGCAAACTCTTGTTTTGCGGGCCTGTGGTGTGGGAGAACCCTTACGATCTTAAAATATTAAAATTTCACCCCGTCTCCCAACCTCGCAGTATACTGATTCTCGGATTAAATTTTTCCTGTCGAGTGACTATATCTCAGAATTGAGAACGAAGCCCGCCATAATCTCGTTGCTCCTAGATGGATGGACAGTTACGTTGGATTTTGAATCGCCCGGCAAAGGTAAAAAATTGCACAAATTTACTAATTTGACGACGGGAATATATAAAGTGATACTTGTAGAATATGCTGATTTATTTTGTTTGGCGGTGAACCGTTTATTTCTCGATTCACGCAAAGTGCGTTTCAGACCTTGTTGTAGTTCTATTTAAAGCATGGGGTTATATATAGAGACCCATATTTCGACACTTCACCGTAATACCACCGTCCATCCCCCCCCCCCTCCCCCCCCGCAAACTCTTGTTTTGCGGGCCTGTGGTGTGGGAGAACCCTTACGAATCTTAAAATATTAAAACTTCACTCCCTCTCCCAACCTCGCAGTATACTGATTCTCGGATTAAATTTTTCCTGTCCAGTGACCATATCTCAAGAATATTTAATTTCTGAACAGATGCTAATCATCCTAGACTCGTACCTTGACCAGACTTGCGGAGATCTGCGGGCAAGCAATGAGTAGCCATCTTGTCATCAGCGACTGCATGATCTGTTTGGCCGAGTGACGTCAGACGGGCATGTGCACAAAGTTAATTTCTTCGAAATAAACAGCTAAATTTCATTGCAAGAGCTACTACGATGTAGTTCTGGCCGTCATAAATCACCCGACATGCTGTGATATTATGGGGTTTCTTCAAACGTGAATAGATTTTGAAATCAGAGAAAATGTGATCTACCAATCAGCCAGTCGCTGATGGCAAGATGGCTACTCATTGCTTATCCTCAGATCTCCCAACCTCCAAACAGGGTTATCTCCCCCTGCCAGTCCATCGACTGGCAGAAGGGGAGATAACCCTGTTTGGAGGTCGTAGATCTCCGCGAGTCTGGGGGCATAAGGGCTCGGACCACTATTAAATTTACATTGACGGCCATGTTAACGAAACTGCACCTGGCTGATTTATTAATTATTTTTGGACTTCCATCTCCTGGCAGTTTGTAGTTCCATTCAAGTCCTGCATCGCCATCTACTTCTTGGCGGGGGTCGCCCATCAAAATTTCGAACCAGAGCGTCCTGTTGGCAAGCACTGTACTTCCGGCGAATAACTTACCTCCAAAAAGCAGAGTCTACGCACCTGCATATAGTGCCTCAGACTGGCATGAATTATGCAGTGAATTCAAAATAAAAGTCACAACTCAAAAGGGCACTTGTCATGCTTAATGTTGGCCATGCAAGCCCTTGTCTCATTATCAAAAGGAAGCTGGGGAAAAAATCAGCACAAAAACTTGTCCTCTATGGCAGAGGTTATTTAGAGGGGTTAACGGCTAGGGACTTTTTTTTAGTGACTTTTTTTTAGTGGTCCGAGCCCATAAGATCAACTAGCCAGGTGGTGGAAGAGTGTGAGTTAGAATACACTGTTGAGTTGTCCCATACACGCCCCAGGTTAAGAAACGGTTTTTGAGAACGCAAACTGAAACGAGCACTTTTCAGCTGCCCAAGCTGGTCACATGGGTACCGTCGTTTAATTGCGTCCTGTACAGAATTTTAACAGAGACGCCACTGTCACAAATTTTCAGGAATAAATCTAGACATACTAAGTAAGCGGAACACAATACAAAGTTAGCTATGATATTATCCAATAATAAAACAACTGAGTATTTGAAGCAACTTTGGAGGAAGTGACACCAAGTGACATCATTTACTGTAATTTAACCTGTATGATTTTAATTTATCATGATTGAATCATGACTGGAGATGATCAAGCAAGTACAGACGGTTAAGGATACTGAGTGCTCTTGCACACACTTTTACACATCCTCTAGAATTTGTCTTTATACAGCTAAAATTATGCCTCATGGCTATGGTAATGTATATATTTGCTGAAAGCACATTTCTTGTGGATTCCAAATATATAAATGTGTTCACTGTAAATCTGTAGGTTAAAAAGGAGCCTTTTTTAATGGTTATTTTCAAAAAAGTTTCCAACTTATCGTAACTTACATCATATTTTATGTAGAAGATAACTCCAACAGGAAATCTGTGTCTCAGTTTTGTCAATTTTGGTCTAGTTCTTATTCTATTGACATTTTATTCAACTTCAAAGTTAAAAACTGTGAGTTGCTCGTTTTTTTAAATAAAAATTTCATAAAATTCAATAGAATGAGATAAACTTGATAAAATTGAGACACTGATTTCCTGTTGGAATTGTCTTTTACAGAAAATGATGTAGGTTATGAAAAGTTGAGTACTTTTGAAAATAGCATTTGAAAACTTAAAATTAATTTTTTTTTTTCAATCTGAATAACCTACCGGTTTACAGTGAACAAATTTATATGTATGAAATCCTTAAGAAATACGCTTTCAAGAAATCTATACATTATCATAGATATGAGGCATACTTTTAGCTGTAAAAAAAATGACAAATTCTAAAGGGTGTGTAAAAATGTGTACAAGAGGACTCAGTATCCCTAAGACATTATTATTAATACATTATTCATGTTCAGCGTCATATACAATACCACAGGGCCAACCTCACTGTGGTTTGGTTAGCAGTGCGTGTCTTCGTCGGTGTTGTTGTTGTTGTGAATATATATTTTTGTTCAAGAATATATTATTTCCCAACGTTTCATACACCAAAATGACAGTGGATGTCATAAAATGCGTTCTGTACGGCCTACACCGATCTACATACCCCTCCTCTACTATATCTTTATCTTTTTAAAAACAGATATAGATCTAGTAAAGGAAGGATATATATAGATCGGAGTAGGCCCATATTTAACGCATTTTTATGACATCCACAGTCATTTTGGTGTATGAAAAGGTGGGAGATAATTATATTCTTGAACAAAAAAAATTACTCACAACAACAACACCACCGACTACGACGGGCACGCCTAACCAAGCCATTGTGGCATACCTGGGTTTTCTCAGGTAAATTAATTTGACTCCTAAATAATCTCATATTGAAAAGGCTCAAACGTGTAATAATTGAATAAAAGCACCGTAATTTATGAACCTCATATGGAAATGGAGATGGGGCGAGATACCTTAGTACAGATGCAGTTCAACAATCACTGGATAAGAAAAAAACATGTGATTTAAGGCTCATTAAACTTCATGATCAGGAAAGCTTTTTATTTTCTATTTTTAATTGGTATTCTATACGAAATACGTGTTGAAACAAGGTGACGGATGAACTGTTAACACTGCTCGCAAAATAAATAAATATATTGTTGTTCTGTAATTAATTTTTGAAGCATGAACATCCTCATCTTCTGTAGCCAAGGCGACGTACATCGCGTTGCTCTGTACAGCGTGGAGAGCTTTGCTATGTAATTGACTTGGCTGGTGAAGATGGAACATTCTCAGCAGCATAAATTAGCTCAGTAATCTCTGACGAAGCGTGTGAAATGGGGCTAAAACAACTTGGTTTTAGACACTGCAGAACGAAAATAATCAATTTAACGAATCTTTGAGACAGAGGCAAAATTGGGAGCGGGCGGTGATGATAAACGAAATATTAATTTTGATGAGCTGGAAATACCCAGTGGAGACCGTTTGTGCTCTCCTGTATGGAATACAGTTTGATTCCATTATTATACGCTCACAAAGCGAAATTGTATAACCAAGTGAACTAAAAATAGAAAGCCCCCAGAATCAGTCATGATACAGCACAGCACAACCCTGTCGGCAAGTATAGCAGAATATCAGCATAGGACAAAATAAGGTATACCAGGTAAAATAAAGAGCGACTTAATCTCAAGGTCAAGATCGATGTGAGGATATATAATTAAACCAGATGCTTCTTACAAAATATACAGAGAAACATGGTCTTAGTCTAACAGTAGGCCTTAGACATACATGTAGTGGACACATAAGCTCGGGCATTTTGAATCCCGCAATCTGAGAATATGTATATTACTCACCCATCGACAGCTAACTGTCGTGTATACTGTGTTAATTACGCATGTACAATATACAGGTATATAGTAAATGTTATCGCTATGGGCCTGTACAGAGGCAGGCGGAAAGAGGACAATATTAACCTGTGCAGCAAGGCGTGTCCATTTATACATGTATGTCAATGCTGGAGAACCGAGGGGAATCCCCTTCCTTCGTATACAGAACAATAACGATTCAAGGATAAATATTTCAACAAACCAGTCTTCGAGCTCATTGGCGTGACAAAAATACGACAAACTGCTGTACAGGTCTGTGTGACATATATGTCTCTGCCGATGCTGTTTGTAAATGTCAAGTAATGTACGTCGAATTAGTCGACATATCTTTGAAAAGATAGCGACTATGTAGAATTTAAATTAGTTTCTGCGTTATTTGTCGCAGAAAATAGCCCAGATTCGTCACAGAAAAGCCGACGAGAGAGAGAGAGAGAAATAGATCGCGGAGGAATATACTCTATGCCATAGTGCATTAAATATTACCAAATGTATTCTGCTAGGAGTTTGCATCAGGATCATAATATCCTTTTATGATATATATGCCTATACATGCGATCAACACAAAGGGTGTTCTTGGATTGAAACGCAATAAGGACTCCGCCAATAACGGATACGAAGGTTAAGCGACAGGTGCTGATCATTATCAGGTAAAAATCAAACGACCTACCTACTGTGAATTGCGATTGATAAGTGTACCATCATGTTACCTGCATAAGTCCTAAGGACAAGTATAGCAACGGTTACCCACCGGGTATATTGATGTCTGTTTGAAAACCAAAATTTGTTGTTGTTGTTGTTGTTGTTCGAAAGGAAAAGCAGTCATGATATTTATCAAGATATTTATTTTTATATATACATCATCAATCAATATATTCCTTATGCAGCATACCAGTACGGCACTTTCATTCTAAAAAAAAAAAAAATGTCGATGTTCAGTATGAAAAATACGGAAAAAGGAGGCAAAATGCTCCCATAAAATGAGGCATGGGTAAATTTAAATGGCGATATTTTACATTTTTGAGAGATATGTTTCTCAACCGGACCGGTAGCAAAGTGGTGTTTTAACATGTTTCTTTCTGATTGTAGAAATCAAACACAGATATTTCATAGATCTGTCTAGATCACCAACTTCGCACCATGGGATCATCTAAACCAGGAGGACGATGTATCATCTGCTGTGTTATCACTGTCGTAATAGCCGGTCTCATAATTACGGCCATTCTTGTGTCCATGTCATTCCAATACATCGAATATTACGAGGTAAGGTTGATCGCCAGTGTTCTGTCTTTCACCCTTAAAAGAGTTTTTTTATATGGAATCAGAATTGGTTCTTGTTGGAAACAAAAGTTGGGCCAAGTGGATGCGGTTCCAACCAAAAGTCCAATGGTTCCACGTGGAATCGATTTGGTTCTGCCTGACAGAGATTTGGATTTCCATGGAAGCGTGCATGTTTGCTTTTCACTTGTTTAGTAACGTAATCTGACTTTCCCACCTTAGATCTTAGACAATAGATTTGTCTCAGCGCACTGACTGGTGACACTGGGCGCAAATTTATGGATATTATTAATCAATGTAATTGAACTAATTTCGATTGGAAGTTATCATCACATTCACCCTTTCTTGGAATAGTATAAGATAATTCGATTGAAATTTACCATATTTACACCAGTCATCAACAGACGAAAGTATGCCCCATGATGTAGGCATAGACATGCTAAGATCTCACAGGACAATCCTATAGATCATATTCATGTTTACGAAAGGAGGTGATCGGCTGTCGACGACGCGTGGCGTCCAGTGAAAGTTAGTATGCGGATGCACGGTCATTTGTCGCCAGAAAACGATCTGACGGCCAGTCAGGTAGCTGCAAAACTAAAAGCCCTCTTTAGAAATGACCTGGCGCGGTTTAAGTCTTAACAATGAAATATTACCGGTACCCATGACAGATATTTTCAGTCAGCTTAAAGCATATTATCTTGTCGTATGCTCTGAATAATTCTTGCCCCCTGAGTCTTGCGGTTTTGATAGCAGCAATGTATTGTGCATAATTGTGTCGGAGGTGCAAACAGCATTCTTTAATTTCTCTTTGCAAAAATACAAAGCAAGAACAGAAACGAAACGGTCTTTGTACAAAAAGAAGTACATATTGGTGAGACATATATTTTGGTGTAACGCTGATTTTGGTCCTGGACTGGCTTCATATGTTTACAAAGATTTCACCTCGATACAGACTATTTTACTCAATTTTAAAGAGGCGGTGACTGAAAGTATACCTTCACACCTCATTGGAGTGGGGACTGAATCCGCACTCAACCCCGCATGCGCTACTGAGCAGTATCCTATTCGAACTATCGTATTCAATCATCTTAAGGCAATTTACTAAACACACTAGTGACATAGAAATGACGTAATGGAACAGAAAGTAAGCCTATACACTCAATATCAAACAATTTGTAAGACTAAATCTGTAACTATTATGAACATAGGACCAATGGAAAATAGTCATAATAATATATGGCATATACACTTAAGAAATAAAGACCAAGGAAGAGGTTTCAAATTTCGCAGATAAAAACCAGTTGGCACGAGTTCAGCAGTTCAGACCCGAGGCCGCAGGACGAGTGCCAGCTGGTGTTTGTCTCGGAAATTTGAAACCGACTTCCGAGGTCTTTATTTCGATTCGGACCTTGTCAATCGAATATTTATTACGAAATTCTATCAAATTAGCTAAAATATCTTAGTGTATGCCTTCCACATTGCTCCAAACAATTTTTGAATGAGGCGTCACTTCCCAGTTGGTCAATACGAACATTGTTGCAAACTGCGGGGAAGAATAAATTAAGCGCTCGCTTACTATAGTTACCCCCGCCAGCCGATAACGTCACAGCACTGCATGTGTTCGCCGGTGTTTATGGAGAATTCAACACCACTTTCGGTACAATGCTACAATATTGAGATAGACTGGAGGTATGTTCGAATATACAATATACACCAAATGCATATACCATCAAGTTAGGGGTCCCACTAGAAGCGGGAAAGGTAAGTGGATAGATGCATTATTACGAGACCTCGATAATATCTACTGTCATGGCAAACGGCATTCCATATTCGAGGATATGGTTCTGAGAGTACCTGTAAAGAATTCGTTATTGGTAGACCCATGAATTTAGGGGCTGATGGATACTTTGATCCCACTGTAACAAATCTGATAATAGTGGATGATCTTATGACGGAGGTCAAAGAGGATAAGTGAATTTCAGATTTGTTTGCCAAAGGATCGCATCGTCACAACGAATCTGGTAGAACATGTTCGATCAGGGAGAATCATCAATAGACATCGGGTTGAATTGCCAGTATGTTGTGCTTTTTAATAAGCTTATAGACAAGCTACAAATTTCATTATTGGGTCGTCGTGTTTATCCGAGAAGACTCCACTACTTTATGAAAATGTACGAAGATGCGAGCACTTCACCTTATATGGACATTTATTCATCGATCTCGGTGTGAATAATCAGGAATATCAAACTTTGAAGGCAAATGTACTCGAAAGTGTTACACGAACATGTCCTAATTCAAAGGAGATTGAAAAGGCTGTGCAGGCTTGGGACGGGTTATATGCAAGGTCCACACAAGTTTAGTTTAGACGGAGTGAAGATGATGAGATAGAACATGGTCCGGGTCAAATCATAAAGATGATTGGACTGGAACGACGTAAAAGAAAATTATGAAGTAAGTAATCATTCTATGGAGAGAGTTCAACGAAGCCCATCAAATATAGTTTGTGGAAAGACATGTTCGGTGATCCCATAAAGGGAGGATATTGAAGAGAGAAAGCAGTTATATTTGAATCAAATCAATGAAGAAGATGAACCTAGAGAAACGACAAAGAATGACTACATCCTAGCGAAACAAAAAATACGTCAAATGTTTTACAACTATATGATTCATATGTGAATTGATTATATCAATAAAATTATTTGGAACATTGTCAGCTCCAACACGAAAATAATACTGACTATTGCGAAGCATGAAATGGAGTATTGGGCAGAGAAAGGAATTATTCAACATACTGATAACTGGAGGATATGTGTCAGATAGTGATGATTCACTTTGTATCAATGACAAAATGTCACTGTTGGAAAAAGTAAATTGTGAAAATGTAAGAGAATATATATATATTTTATATATATATATTTTATATATAGTAATTATCTACAATGTGTTGAAATGTTGTAGTGTAACTACTTTGTCAATAAAACATGAATTTTATTTTATATTGAGGTTGCATTCTTTCTCTGATTTTGTATATCCCATATATTATTTATTATCGAAATAGTTGTTTCGCCTTGTTCCTATATTCATAAAAGATAAAGTTAGAGTTTTACTCTTGCAAATTATTCGAAATTGAGTATATAAGCTAAACTTGATGACGTCATTTCTACGTCACTAGAGTGCTTAATTAATTGTCTGTATGTTAAGATGATTGAATCAGATAGCTTGAATATGATGTAATTTCTTTTTCCCCATATGTGAATATGATGTAGCTAATTCGCGCATGCGCGTTGTAGTCTTCAAAAACAAAACTGAGTTACCTCCCATCGTACTTATCCACTCAATTACATCCATATAGATACATGGTTATATAGTACACATCTACTGATACGGTGATTAGACTGGAATGGTTATTCCAAACCCCTCCCTCCATAGTTCAACGATTCTTTGCAAATTATGCCTACGTCATCAAACATCCTTCTGTTTGTCTACCGAACCCGCACCCTGATCTTACTCTTCATTCAGTCCGTTACTCAGAAAGTTGACCGTTACTCAGAACTCCTCCAAATGTTGATTGTTTCTCCAAATTGTGACCATTACTCCAAATTATGACGGTTGCACCAGATTTTTAACCATTACCCCAAATTGTGACCGTGATCATCATGCCATTACTGATTCTGATCATGATCATGTGGTACGTCACTTCCGGTGATGATGTCACGTCCGGTGATTACGTGACTTCCACTTCACCCACTTAACACTGAACCTGAACCGAATTGGCGTAAAGAACTCCCCTTTCCATTACTAAGATCACATTTTCCCTTGACAGTATGCCTTGGTCAAGCAAAGGTCCACAGGATTGGTGGACAGAACGTCCATCTACACCAACAAACGGCTGTTCCGTGGGCCGGATTATACTACAGAGTGTTACACATCCACGTCAAATAACGTGAGACTCACAGACCTTGGTGTAGCTACAGTAGACAGAGTGGGCGTGAGTATTTCATTCTCATTCTTTTCTTTTTTCCTTGGAATTCATGTTTAGATGCAAGTAACTTCATCTGCTGTACACACTATGGAAGGCAACTATATAAGTTTATAAAGAGCAAGACAGTAGTATATAAAAGTTAAAGTCTGTCGTATTGTGATGTTGTTCGTAGATAAAGGTCAAAGGTACTGTTTTGGGTTGTCGCGCCTTGTGCAGGACGCATTTGCGGGTCACCGTGCACCACGTCATCACTCATGCCGCAGTCCGGAAAATGAGAAAAACGGAATTACCCAATGAATCACCATTTTCTTGTATCGATCAAGCTGACGCTGTAGCGAACAATCGGAGGAGTCTCAAGGCCATTTTGTCCGAAGTGACATAATCGTGCGCATGCGCACTCGGCAGGGAGATCTGTGGTGGCAGTATAGGGGGTATTGGTGGGCCATCCGATCCGTGGTCCAAATGAGCTGTGTGTGGTGCCGCCGCTGGGAGAGTCAGTCTGGGCTGTTGTTTTTTTCCGGCAATGTCATGGTGCGCACGCGCGTTCGGGAAATATTGATGAAGTGCAGTCTGTTGTAGGAGTTTTCCTGTAGATGTGGTCACTTTTGATATCAATCAGGTTGACGCTGTAGAGCATCACTGGATGGGTCTCCTGTGTTGGCTTACATTAGCCGGTGGCGCATGATGCGCTTGCGCACTCGGCAGGAAGGCTTTGGTGGGAGTGTTGGGGGTATATGTGAAGTCATGGTGCACATGCGCACTCGAGTAGTAGAGAAAGGATATGATCTTGTGCACATTAGGGCGATAGATCGACCATTATTGGTCCAAATATGTCGTTCATTGAGCCGTATTGAAGCTTGAGTTGAGTTGACTACGGATGAGGATGGTGAAGTCACAACCCAAGCGTTATTGAGAGACATCGTTCTCTAGATAACAACTTTACAGCGAAAATAATATGGATTCAGAATACTGATCAGCGATACGAATTTGATATTTTTGGAACATCATGATGTCTTGCCGGCCTCATTGAAAACTGTTGACCGCTTCTCTCTTGCAGGAAACTAGCCTGTGTTTATATATGCTATGATTGTTGTATGTTTATTTTTTGTATTTGGTGCTAAATCTGTTATATGGAATACGGAATAGGTCTTTGGATTATGGACGCGGAAATTCTTTGATGGACGACGCTTGAATATTGAATGACGGACTAGACGCTTGTATTCCAGGTAGTTGATTTATTGGCGTTACTTCCGCTTTTTCTCGCTCTCTAGAGCTCCACCTCTCTAGGGCATTGAAGCGTTAAGTTAGGCGTTGCCTGGCGTTACTCTGGTTCATCCATTGAAGCATCCAGACAGACTGAAAGTACGGCTACTGATATTCAGGCTAGGGAAGCCTGAATGATGAAAACGACGAAAACCACCTTTTGGAATCGTCTGGTGACAGTGGCAAATATACGTCGAGGTGACCGCAGACGCCAGAGAGGATAACTTACAGCAGGTGTACAATGTACATCCACATGCGTCCCCATATCAGAAATACAGCCATGGCCCTCTATTAACAGTATACTCGTTTACGTTAGAAATGAAATGGAGATTCTACGCAAAGGTCCTTCATGAAAACCAAGCGTCTTTTGGAAGAGGATATGGGTTACTACCCATCGAGGCCCTAAAATGCGGTCAAAATACGAAAACAGATGACGTGTTGCCGTTACAGTACCCCAGCCTGACCGAATTACAAGCGTCTGGTCCCTCATTCATAATTCAGC
The DNA here is from genome assembly GCA_036873755.1 of Hanleya hanleyi. Taxonomy (NCBI): domain Eukaryota; kingdom Metazoa; phylum Mollusca; class Polyplacophora; order Lepidopleurida; family Hanleyidae; genus Hanleya; species Hanleya hanleyi. The sequence goes on from JAVTVY010028468.1 coordinate 89,602, forward strand.
CGTCGTCCATTGAATGTCCGTGTCCATAATCCAAAGACCTATTCCATATCCCATATAACAGCATTAAGACAAAATTCAAAAAGACAATCATAATGTACTTAAACATAGGATAGTTTCCTGCAAGAAAGAAGCGGTCAACAGTTTTCAATGAGGCCTGCAAGACATTATGATGTTCCAAAAATATCAAATCCGTATCGCTGATCAGTATTCGCAATCCATATAATATTCGTAGTAAAGTCGTCATCTCAGTCACGCTTTGATTGTGACTGTTCATATGAGCACCATGAAGAATTTGAAGTACCGTTCATACGGTCCCTCGCCCCGAGTTAAGCGGAAGACGCTTATATGTGCAGCGGAGCAAATGGAAGATGAACGATGAACCATGGCCTAAGATATCCGACGGCTTCTGATTGGACACAAGATCAGCCGTCGATGAATCTGTTTACGTGGAAAATACATACCATAATAACATCCATAGCGGATCCCCTAGCTTGATATGATATCATGGAGGGAACAATAAAATGTGAACATACAACACAACTGCTGAAGATCTCTCTTCCTCTCATCTGATTGCACCATGGCGTTAAGACGTGAGGGAGAAGTGTGTATGTGTGTAGGGGATCTTACTTCCCAGGGTTAGGGTGTCAGTGCGCTAAGAAGGGCGCTTAGCAAAGCTACCACCACTACCACCGCCATCATCCACAAACACTACCAACACCAACACCACTCGCATCTGACCGTATTTGTGGTTTACGTACTACTGATGACGTCACTTCCGGTAGAGGATGAGGATAGTATTGCCCAGGCATAGACCCACCTACAGAAGTGAGGTCCCTCGATCATCACCCCTATACACAGGTGACACAAGTCTCACACCGATTCATACCTCAAATACCCATTTTATGCTACTTACCGACTGCGCATGCGTATGACGTCACAGATTAACGTAACCATCCCGAACCGTTGACCCAACGTGAACTTCAATACACCAGGCATGACATATTTGGACCAAGGATGAACCACATCGCCCAATCACTCCAATACGTACCCTATCATGCCCTTTCTCTACTCCTCGAGTGCGCGTGCACACCATGACTTCACATGACATGAAATATGAGAGCTTCAATACGGCAACGGCCCATTTGGGCCAGTATGCCCTACCTATAATCCAAACCCCCCACCACAGGCCTTCTTGTAGAGAGCGCCTGCGCACCATGACGCCACCGTCTAAAGTTACTCAACGGTCATACTCTGTTCCCGTATATGGCGAGATTCTGCTGGTGGACGTTTCGTCCCTGAGGTCCGCCCCCTGTACAGACCTTTTGGTCTTTGATATATGTTGGCATTTGTGGGACGTTGAAGCTGGGTCGACATCGGGCCATGTTTATGTATACTATGATTAGCGCCTGCGCACCATGACGCCACCGTCTAAAGTCACTCAACGGTCATACTCTGTTCCCGTATATGGCGAGATTCTGCTGGTGGACGTTTCGTCCCTGAGGTCCGCCCCCTGTACAGACCTTTTGGTCTTTGATATATGTTGTCATTTGTGGGGCGTTGATGCTGGGTCGACATCGGGCCTTACAGACTAGTCTTTTGTGTTAAATACCGTCATTTTCATCTGACGACGATACAGCTCACCAATCCCCAGTGTACGAGTTGTCACAGCGAAACAGCTCACCAATTACCAATGTACGAGTTGTCAGAGCATTTTCATCATAGCTCTCTAGATTTGTATCTAATACCGCTTATGCCGGTGCTAGGGGCCGTGTGGTCATATCATCCAAGTTGTCACATGAACAGGTACAATAAAAGCGTACCTGAGATACAACACATATCACGAATCGTTAGATTCTTGGTATGTGCTTTAGAATATAGATTAACCTGAAGATTATACTGTGAAGTCATGTGACTGTCAGTATGTCAGCACCTCTTCCCACTTCCCTTATATGTGTTGTAATACTGATATGATATCATGGAGGGAACAATAAAATGTGAACATACAACACAACTGCTGAAGATCTCTCTTCCTCTCATCTGATTGCACCATGGCGTTAAGACGTGAGGGAGAAGTGTGTATGTGTGTAGGGGATCTTACTCCCCAGGGTTAGGGTGTCAGTGCGCTAAGAAGGGCGCTTAGCAAAGCTACCACCACTACCACCGCCATCATCCACAAACACTACCAACACCAACACCACTCGCATCTGACCGTATTTGTGGTTTACGTACTGCTGATGACGTCACTTCCGGTAGAGGATGAGGATAGTATTGCCCAGGCATAGACCCACCTACAGAAGTGAGGTCCCTCGATCATCACCCCTATACACAGGTGACACAAGTCTCACACCGAATCATACCTCAAATACCCATTTTATGCTACTTACCGACTGCGCATGCGTATGACGTCACAGATTAACGTAACCATCCCGAGCCGTTGACCCAACGTGAACTTCAATACACCAGGCATGACATATTTGGACCAAGGATGAACCACATCGCCCAATCACTCCAATACGCACCCTATCATGCCCTTTCTCTACTCCTCGAGTGCGCGTGCACACCATGACTTCACATGACATGAAGTATGAGAGCTTCAATACGGCAACGGCCCATTTGGGCCAGTATGCCCTACCTATAATCCAAAACCCCCACCACAGGCCTTCTTGTAGAGAGCGCCTGCGCACCATGACGCCACCGTCTAAAGTTACTCAACGGTCATACTCTGTTCCCGTATATGGCGAGATTCTGCTGGTGGACGTTTCGTCCCTGAGGTCCGCCCCCTGTACAGACCTTTTGGTCTTTGATATATGTTGGCATTTGTGGGACGTTGAAGCTGGGTCGACATCGGGCCATGTTTATGTATACTATGATTAGCGCCTGCGCACCATGACGCCACCGTCTAAAGTCACTCAACGGTCATACTCTGTTCCCGTATATGGCGAGATTCTGCTGGTGGACGTTTCGTCCCTGAGGTCCGCCCCCTGTACAGACCTTTTGGTCTTTGATATATGTTGTCATTTGTGGGGCGTTGATGCTGGGTCGACATCGGGCCTTACAGACTAGTCTTTTGTGTTAAATACCGTCATTTTCATCTGACGACGATACAGCTCACCAATCCCCAGTGTACGAGTTGTCACAGCGAAACAGCTCACCAATTACCAATATACGAGTTGTCAGAGCATTTCCATCATAGCTCTCTAAATTTGTATCTAATACCGCTTATGCCGGTGCTAGGGGCCGTGTGGTCATATCATCCAAGTTGTCACATGAACAGGTACAATAAAAGCGTACCTGAGATACAACACATATCACGAATCGTTAGATTCTTGGTATGTGCTTTAGAATATAGATTAACCTGAAGATTATACTGTGAAGTCATGTGACTGTCAGTATGTCAGCACCTCTTCCCACTTCCCTTATATGTGTTGTAATACTGATATGATATCATGGAGGGAACAATAAAATGTGAACATACAACACAACTGCTGAAGATCTCTCTTCCTCTCATCTGATTGCACCATGGCGTTAAGACGTGAGGGAGAAGTGTGTATGTGTGTAGGGGATCTTACTCCCCAGGGTTAGGGTGTCAGTGCGCTAAGAAGGGCGCTTAGCAAAGCTACCACCACTACCACCGCCATCATCCACAAACACTACCAACACCAACACCACTCGCATCTGACCGTATTTGTGGTTTACGTACTGCTGATGACGTCACTTCCGGTAGAGGATGAGGATAGTATTGCCCAGGCATAGACCCACCTACAGAAGTGAGGTCCCTCGATCATCACCCCTATACACAGGTGACACAAGTCTCACACCGAATCATACCTCAAATACCCATTTTATGCTACTTATCGACTGCGCATGCGTATGACGTCACAGATTAACGTAACCATCCCGAGCCGTTGACCCAACGTGAACTTCAATACACCAGGCATGACATATTTGGACCAAGGATGAACCACATCGCCCAAGCACTCTACTACGCACCCTATCATGCCCTTTCTCTACTCCTCGAGTGCGCATGCACACCATGACTTCACATGACAAACTGTATGAGAGCTTCAATACGGCAACGGCCCATTTGGGCCAGTATGCCCTACCTATAATCCAAACCCCCCACCACAGGCCTTCTTGTAGAGAGCGCCTGCGCACCATGACGCCACCGTCTAAAGTCACTCAACGGTCATACTCTGTTCCCGTATATGGCGAGATTCTGCTGGTGGACGTTTCGTCCCTGAGGTCCGCCCCCTGTACAGACCTTTTGGTCTTTGATATATGTTGGCATTTGTGGGACATTGATGCTGGGTCGACATCGGGCCTTACAGACTAGTCTTTTGTGTTAAATACCGTCATTTTCATCTGACGACGATACAGCTCACCAATCCCCAGTGTACGATTTGTCATAGCGAAACAGCTCACCAATTACCAATGTACGAGTTGTCAGAGCATTTTCATCATAGCTCTCTAGATTTGTATCTAATACCGCTCATGCCGGTGCTAGGGGCCGTGTGGTCATATCATCCAAATTGTCACATGAACAGGTACAATAAAAGCGTACCTGAGATACAACACATATCACGAATCGTTAGATTCTTGGTATGTGCTTTAGAATATAGATTAACCTGAAGATTATACTGTGAAGTCATGTGACTCTGTCAGTATGTCAGCACCTCTTCCCACTTCCCTTATATGTGTTCGCCACTATTTCTAAGAACTCTGGCATTGAATGCATGTGGATATTGAAAAACTCAAAATGTCTTACGGAAGAACTTTATGCTAAAGGTCATATACCGTACAAACATGTATCCACATGAGATTTCTCGACTCTCTATACTACAATCCCTCATCAGGACCTTATTGTCCGTCTTAGTTCATTAATAGTATCGGTATTCAAGAAAACTGATCGCCGATTTATTACTGTCAGAAGCCATAAAACATTTAGCTCTACTACATACAAGGGATATCATTCAGGGGATGTTTCTTTGTTTTTTAGAGTTGCTCGAATTTCTCTTTAATAATATCTATGTGAAATTTGGCAGTACAATATATCAACAGCCGCCAGGTATTCCAATGAGTACTATTTGTGCACCCTTATGGTTGACCTATATCTGTTCTCTTATGAATAAGACTATATGCAGACGCTGTCAAAAACAGATTATTTCAAAGCCCGTTCCTTCTCATTCACCAAACGCTATATAGACGATCTTCTTGCTGTGCATAATCGCTATATCAATGACTCATTGAAGGATATATATCTTCACTGAATTTGAAGGAAACTACAGATGGCCCAAGGGGCACATCTTATTTAGACCTATATCTCATGAAGCGAGCCTTCTCTCTCGTCGACTTCACCACAAAAGAGACGATTGCAATTTCGACACCGTAAACTATCCTTATCTGGACAGTAATATACATGAGGGAAATGCATATGGCGTATAAATATCTCGCCTAGTAGCATTTGCTAGATCCTGGGTTAAATGTGACGATTTTAATCAACGTCACAACACATTATTGCAGGAACTTGTAAAACAGGACTATATTATCGAGCGCCTCCACTTCAAGTTTCTCAAATTTGGCGATACATATCGCATGCTGATAGCAAAATACAAGCGTATTGTGCAAGATCTATGGCGGCACGATTCGTAACTTGTGTCTAATTCCGCTTAAGTAGGCCTTTGGATTATGGACTCTGAAATTCTTTAATGGACGACTTCTGAATATTGAACGACTGACTAGACGCTTGTATTCTACAGCGGCATCCTTGTTGATAACATCCACACACCCTATTATTTTCTCCACAAACCTACAACAACAGACTACACTTCCAAGAGCTTCAATATGACACCAAACACGGTCCATTTGGACCACGGAGGGCCCACCTGTACCCCAACCCCTACTCCCACCACAAGCGTTCCTGTCGTCACTTTCGGTGAAACAGCCCTGAGATCCCTCCTATTGTACGCCACAGCGTCAGTCTGATCGATAGCATCCCTCCCCGCGGCCTATACTTTGCTCCACCAGAAAATTGTGATTTCGCGTTTTTTTCCGCATTTCTTCCAGAGTCTTATTTCTGCATGTATTCGGGATCCTACAATGCACCTACCGGACGTGCGCTCTGCATAAGAGCGACGATCTGGATATTGCGCTTTGCATCTTTAGTGCACGGTGACCCGGAAATGTGTACTGCGCAGCGTACTGACCTCTGACATAGCATGACCTTTACCCACATACAACAACGTACATTACAACCGAATTTACCATTTATATACTACTCCTGGCATGTAGTACTTAGCTTTTTTTCTGCGTGGGATCGAAATATATGCTACATAAAAAGGACTAAAATTCTATTGTATGACTGTAGGCCTATTCTGTATATAGTAGATAACAAAACTGCCGCTCTTTATCAGTGGCTCTCGCTGAAGCTAGCCCATCAAAAGTCACATCACCAACATAGACCATTGTTTTAGAACTATAGATGCATGCCAGAAGCTAGAGCTACCAGATGTCTCGAGAACGGCAGCAAACGAGCTATCTATAATGCTCACATTTGGGTATCTTAAAATCTTGAGAAAGTACAATGAGCAGTGTACTTCTATTCTTGCATGGCGATCAAATAATATCAACAGATATTGTATTTGCAGATTGAGCTATCGGTGGCATTTCAATACTTTCTGCGGAAGGAAGATATAGTAAACATGCACGACCAATATCAACAAAATTACAACACTGTTGTCGTGGACAGAGCCACAGATGCTCTGAAGGTAAGATGAGGAGCGGGTGGGTGAGAGTAAGGAGGGAAGGATGCTTGCAATTGGGCTGATGACGATGTGTGAGAAATGGAATGCTTAGGGGAGTGCCGGAATGGGGTGCACAACGGACGCGGAGGTGAATAAAGGGTGAGATAGATGGGTGGTAATTTGCTAGACTGATCAAAAGATTATTCTGGCGACGAGGAATTTAATTGATATTCTTAAGCTTGTCCATTTTAATTAATCGTCTACTTTTGAGCTTGTCAAAAAATAAATTGGTAGCTCTGCATATGTTTTCCTTTTCCAGTGTTTATAACAAACTGGACTCTACAAAATGACTACCACTTCGTAATATTGATAATATATCAAGCTTGAGATAACTTTGTAATGCCCTCCATATAAAATTATATAATGCCTATACGATCATAGAGGTTTGTGCAATTCAACATTCGGGCATTTGAATGGACAAGTGATACAAGCGATACATCCACTGACCGCCTGTTATTACTTTATACGGCGTCAATTACCTTTGTCGCTTGAACACAAATACATTGGACAGACTTTACTCCTACTGCTTGTTAACGACATAGGACTGCTGAGGTTAACATTAGATGATGCCAAATTACATGCAAAAAAATACCCTTCATAATATTTACATTTTCCGAGGGTGGAAATACAGCTTTTGTTGGAATTATGGACGTGGAAATTCTTTATGGACGTCGGCTGACTACTGAATGTCAGATCCGATGATTGTATTGTCAAATAGACTATCAACAATACAGTACACACATCACGTTTAGTTTTCCGTGTTACTGTAAATTATGTGTTGTGCTAAACTGATCATCTTGTCAAAGGAGTTATACAGATTGAATATTCCACACTCTCAGAAAAAGGTTCTGAGGTGAGACATTTAGGGAACATTTAAAGGTTCCTCAAAGAACGTTTGTTAAAGAAAACTTATCTAAAGATGCCTTTCCAGAGCAGGTACTTTGTAGAACATGTAAAGGTTCCTTGTCCAAATGTTCCTCGAAGTTATTTTAAGGGTTTCTCAAGTACCAGTGTCTTACTTGAAGTACAAGGGTCTAGTCCGTCATTCAATATTCAGCCGTCGTCCATTAAAGAATTTCCGCGCCCATAATCCATAGACCTAATTCATACAATGGCGTTAGCACCAAATTGGAAGAATAAATCATAGTATACATAAAACTAGTCTAGTTTTCTGCAAGAGAGAAGCGGTCAACAGTTTTCAATGATGCCAGCAAGACATCATGATGTTCCAAAAATATCAAATCCGGATCGCTGATCACCATTCATAATCTTTATGATTTCCGTTGTGAAGTAATCTGGAACCTTTTAAGGCATTTTTCGCGTTTCGTTATTCTTGAGTGTGTGAGACAACAACATGTGTCGTGTTTATGACGTGTGGGAACTTCAACAGGACAAGAAAACGAGTTTTTTTTTTGCTATAAAGAATTCACAGGCCCCAGTGTCTGGACAGTAGAATTTAAATAATTTAATTTTTTTTAAGTCATCCTATAATACAGAGAGGAAAAGGTATTGCACGCGCCATATTGGATTTGCCCGCCAAATACGAAAAAACAAAGTAAAGTTTTCACATTAAAAACTGTTTAACTGACCGTGTTACTGGTGTCCACTCAATTTTGAAACCTTTGTTATGCTATCTAACCCTACGGGAAATCTCAGATCGCCGTTTTATTGGTATAAATCCATCTCTGAAAACAGTAAACTTACGGCTTCTGTCAGCCGCTCTCTGCCTCCACTGGGACGTAAATTGCTGTCTACGTCATCGCTTTCGGCATTCTCAAAGAGAGCCGTGTCTACCGCAAGAAGGTACATCTTCCGAAAATTTATGACCTCTCCCAGGTTCTTAGCGTGACATGTACTTGATCAGGGCAAGGCAGTTGCAGCATTTCTGTTCTTCATTCACTACATAGTACTGTTCACACGCCCTATGATATGTACTTTTGTTGCTATCATTATGCAAGTTTTGTTGTTAAAAAATAAAACTGAACGTTGAACTTTATGGCCTACTCGTTTGAAGCAGCAGACATAAATTTAGTTGACCTAGATTCTGCATTGAAGATCAACCATTGAAACGCGGAAAACAACGAATTACGTCAATTCCGTACTTTCGCCTGCATGTTTGTCTGATCGCACTATTCTTGCTTATCTGATGATGCTAAACAATGATCTTGTGATCTTCGGGTTAGGTCATAAATTTTCTGAAGATGTACCATTTTGCGTGTCTACCCGCGAGCGAGTGATGTCATGCTGCCTCGCGTTGAAATTGGAGATTCAAAAATGTCACCAGTTTACATGAGAGTCGCTTTGGTAATGCCGAAAGCGATGACGTAGACAGCAATTTACGTCCCACTCGAGGCAGAAAGCGGCTGACAGAAGCCGTAAGTTTACTGTTTTTGAGAGATGGATTTATACCAATAAAACGGCGATCTGAGATTTCCCGTAGGGTTAGATGGCATAACAAAGGTTTCAAAATTGAGTGGAAACACGGTCAGTTATACAGTTTTTAATGTGAAAACTTTACTTTGTTTTTTCGTATTTGGCGGGCAAATCCAATATGGCGCGTGCAATACCTTTTCCTCTCTGTATTATAGGATGACTTAAAAAAAATTAAATTATTTAAATTATACTGAATTTAAATTCTACTGTCCAGACACTGGGGCCTGTGAAAGAATTTTACTTTATTGAACGGTCACGAATATAAGCAAGATTGCGATATGCCATGGACGTTTATATAGGAGCTATTTTGCTATTGAGGATGTGTGAAAAATCCGCGACAATTAGCTATCAGCAGCAGTTTGATGGGATATCAAAGAAAAAGTCATTCGTCATAAATCTGGTTATATTTTCAGGCCAAGGCGCCATCTTTCACCATCCGTCAGTATGTTAACAACAGGTTGGACATTGAGGCGGCCTTGTTTCAGGCGATACGAGAGAGACTCGAGGGTAGTTGCTGCACTGTGATATGCAAAGAACGAAGTAAGTATAGAGGATTTCATACTGACAATCTTTGGAGAAATTTTCGTCTGTGAAATCTTAGCGGGGTAACTTTACCATTGCAGATAAATACCCGGCCAATGAAATGCTGAAATACTGATGGACAACGTACCAGGATGCTCGGGCAATTTACGAGTTGTCAGCCTCCTGTTTTGTGTGTCGACATCGGGCCTTACAGACTAGTCTTTTGTATTAATTGCCGTCATTTACATCTGACGACGATACAGCTCACCAATCTCCAATGTACGAGTTGTCACAGCGAAACAGCTCACCAATTACCAGTATACGAGTTGTCAGAGCATTTCCATCATAGCTCTCTAGATTTGTATCTAATACCGCTTATGCCGGTGCTAGGGTCGTGTGGTCATATCATTCAAGTTGCCACATGAACAGGTACAATAAAAGCGTACCTGAGATACAACACATATCTCGAATCGTTAGATTCTTGGTATGTGCTTTAGAATAGGTTTACCAGAAGACTATTCTGTGAAGTCATATGACGCAGTCAGTATGTCGGCACCTCTTCCCACTTCCCTTATATGTGTTGTAATTTCACACCTTCCATCAAAATCCTGACCAAGAAAACGAAGAGGTGATAGGTGATAGCGTTAACTGCCACAAGCTACTAGCCTGTTTAACAGTTTCATCTTGCTTACTAGCGAAGAAATCGTGACGTCTAAACTAGATCAGAACAACTGATGCCCAGTTACGCCAAATAGGTTGTTTGGCTTTAGTTCAAATTTTTGATAAAATAGCAGAAAAATGTACCACTTCATGCAGCTTATAGTTCTTTTGGTGAATCCTAGTTTGCATTCGCATTAAAGCATCATAATTTTCAATCAAATAAAACGCCGTTGCGCCGATCTGATACATGGTCAGGTTGTTGCAGTGAATGAAGTATCTTGGCACCGTAATCTGCGTTCCGATTGACTCGGTCACTAATTTTTGATTGGTGGTTGGAAACCGGAGGTCACAAGGTAAACGAAATTTACCGGGCGTTCTATGAATAGGTGTATTCCAGGAAACAACTCGGCTCTACTCTACCTGGAGTCGAAAAACGATAAGATATTGAATCGTGATCCGCCCGTCTCAGCGTTCATCAGTCGAACTAGCCTAAATACTTAAAAAGCCTTTACTCAGATTGTACGGTGCTACATGGACTACAGATCGAACTGCAGACGCGTTCGGATTTCAGAACAATTCTCCATTCCTCCTGAATGTTCAAATTAAAGACGAGGGCCCTGGGTGGCCGAATGGTCTAAGGTGCTTCGCTGTTGACCTCTAGCCTCACCCCGCTGAACCGGCACGGTTTCGAGCCCCGCTGGTGCTTACGTGGAAGTTTGTCCGTTACTTGCCGACCGGCGGTGGTTCTCTCCGGGCACTCCGCCTTTCTCCACCATCCAAACTGGCGGTCACCATCTGAGTGATATAATATTGAGTGTGACATTAAAACAAATCCCCCCTCAAATTGTAGATTTGCTATGGGTTCTACCAGATGATGTTAGGGCTTGCGCGCTGGGTATAACTCAAGGGGGTGTTCTCTACATAACCCCAGAAGATTCCAGATTCAACCTAGTGCTGTTTTAGGACTTTAAGACTCATAGACAACTTAAAGTTGTAGAATACAATTACAATGCAATGGAATTTATTTTTCTCCAAAGCTGATTCGGATGGAACAAACGAGCTGTTGACAGAACCTCGGAAATATTGTCAGTATCGATGGTGAAATAGACACACACCGGAGTCATGATGATACTATGACTAAAGATACAACTTGATGGTTCCTTTCAGTACAATAGACTTCAAGTATCAAATCCTGCAGGTAAAATCGACACTAACTTACAAGGTTATCTTAAGTGGTGCACTATTCTGTACAAAGTTCTTAAAATACTCCAACCTGCATCAACTCATAAAACTTTAGTCTGAACAAGCTGAGTAGCTAGCAGGTCCCCCGCCAAAAAGCTTGCCTGGAAATGGGCTTCTCACACACACGGGATATAATCACCATATATATTTTGTGTGATGGTAAATTGTTGCTAGAGTTTGGTGTTGTTGATGTGAAGGAGATATAATTGTGAAGGACAATGTGGCATAGTTGTGCCGAAAAATGAGTGACTTTCTTCTGAGATCCCAGCCATCCGCTAAGTTTGAAGTTAATCGGTTGAATTGTTCTTGAGATATCGCGTTCACAAGATATTTGGGATGGAAGGACGGTATGAGGGACGGAAGGACGTTATGAGGGATGGAAGGATGGATGGGTAGCTAGTGATGTAAAGTCACCCTCCATATTTGAAGTTGATCAGCTGAATTGTTCTCGAGATATCGCGTTCACAACATAGTTGGGATGGATGAAATCTAGGATGACTGATAGTGGCCATCTTGGATAACGCAGTTTGGTGAAAAACAATTCCAGTCATCCTCTTATTGATGTCAAGTCATCCCCCAAGTTTGAAGTCAATCGGTTGAACTGTTCTCGAGATATCGCATTCACAACATTTTTGGGATGGTTGGAATCTAAGATGGCCGAAGGCGGCCATCTTGTATAATGCAGTTTGGTGAAAACCAATCCCAGCCATCTTCTCACTGATGTCAAGTCACCCCGCAAGTTTGAAATCAATCGGTTGAACTGTTCTCGAGATATCGAGTTCACAGCATTTTTGGGATGGTTGGAATCTAAGATGGCCGACGTCTTGGATAACGCAGTTCGGTGAAAAACAATCCCAGCCATCTTCTCACTGATGTCAAGTCACCCCCCAAGTTTGAAGTCAATCGGTTGAACTGTTCTCGAGATATCGCGTTCACAACATTTTTAGGATGGTTGGAATCTAAGATGGCCGACGGCGGCCATCTTGGATAACGCAGTTTGGTGAAAAACAATCCCAGCCATCTTCTCACTGATATCAAGTCACCCTCCAAGTTTGAAGTTGATGAGTTGAATTGTTCTCGAGATATCGCGTTCACAACATGGTTGGGACGGACGGAAGAACGGACGGAAGGACGCACGGACGGCACGACGGACGGACGGACGGGTAGCATTTCCAAGTCCCCCTTCCACTTACGTGGCGGGGGACAATAAGCAATAGGTTGGTTAAAGATGGCGTTTCGCGGTAAAACTCTTGAGTACAGGCATGAACACAGTATCAGAAAGTGACCAGTGGTCAGTTGCCAAGCGAAACACTTGAAGTTAATTAAGCCTCAAGCGGTCAAGACTTGAGATGACAAGCAGGAAGCATGACGCATGATACTACAGGCTCTATTTCTGGTCCATACACCGTTTACGCCCTCTTCAAATTACTATTATACTGTAAAATGCCTGTAATAAACGATACAGAAAACAGCCAATTAAAGATAAACGAATTAAGTGAATTCTAATATTTGTCAGTCTTAATTAATGAAATATAGATTTAAATCTTCGAAACACATATGATAATTCACATATCTTCGGTACCGCAAGTTAATTTTTATGTCCTAAAACAAAACTCAACTCCATATACCATCAACAGCGAGAAAATGACAGAAAAGATATGAAGAAATGAATTGACACTCTCACGTCTACAACGTGCCTATAATAAGAGGAAAAACAATATTGAATGCAATCAAAAATACGGCGGGTCAGAAATGAAAAAATAGAAAATAGGACAATGAACACGAAAAAACATGAAGATGTCAATTGCGGTGTCTCAAATGCTATACTCTCTTGGCAAGCTCGCCAATGTATACGTTCTATGGATATACCAGATGATGTTAGTGCTTGTGCTCTGAATATAACACAAGGAGATGTTCTTTACGTAAACCCAGATGATTCCAGATTCAACGTACTGTTGCTCTAGGATTTCAACACTCTGAGCCAACTAAAATTGTAGAATACGACGTGTAATATATTCTTCTCCAAAGCTGGTTAAGATGGAACAAACAAGCTGCTGCTATCGTCTGTATCGATGATGAAATAGTCACACACTGGATTCGTGATGGTAATATGACTAGCACTGGGTGAAATGTACTGGTTTCCAAAAATGCGGATTCTTGGCGGAAACCAGTTGGAAACTGTAACACCCCATTTCCAGCCTGTTTCCGTGATGCGGAAACCAGTGGAAACAGGTGTTTTTGTTTCCGCCAAGAATCCGGTGCACGGAAACTGGACAGAAACCTGTTGTTAAGTTTCCGCCCAAATTACGCTTCACTGGAAACGGGTGGGAAACTGATGTTAGTTTCCGCTCTGTTTCCAATGCATCGGAAATGGAGCGGAAATGGACCGGAAACTGCTATCAAGTTTCTAGCCTGTTTCCGGTTGCGCAGAAACAGGTCGGAAACTGACATAGGTTTCCGCTAAGATTCCGGTGCACGGATAATGGACGGAAAGCTGTCCATAAATTTCCGCCCAGATTACGCTTCAGTGGAAATGGGTGGGAAACTGATGTTAGTTTCCGCTCTGTTTCCAATGCATCGGAAATGGAGCGGAAACTGCTATCAAGTTTCTAGCCTGTTTCCGGTTGCGCAGAAACAGGTCGGAAACTGACATAGGTTTCCGCTAAGATTCCGGTGCACGGAGACTGGACGGAAAGCTGTCCTTAAATTTCCGCCCAGATTACGCTCCAGCGGAAACGGGTGGGAAACTGATGTTAGTTTCCGCTCTGTTTCCAATGCATTGGAAATGGACTGAAAACTGGTGCTGGAGTTTCAGACCTGTTTCCGCTCGAGCAGAAACAGCTCGGAAACCAACGAGAGTTTCCCCCATGTTTCCAATCCAGCGGAAATAGACTGGAAACTGCTATTCAAGTTTCCAGTCGGTTTCCGCTTGAGCAGAAACAGATCAGAAACTGACCTAGGCTTCCGCCCAGATTCCGGTACATGGAAACTGGACAAAAACTGATGTCAGTTTCCGCT